>CM066032.1:1062300076-1062499556 GCA_033557465.1 Ichthyophis bannanicus
TTTTAAAGCATTCTGTTTCTCCTTGTTCCATTTGAACTGTTTGATCAATGTAAAGATTGTGCGAGAGAACGATCAGGTGTTCTGGTATACTCATGCTTCTTAAATGTGGTCCAAAGTTTCTCATGGTTTACACAGTCAAAAGCCTTGCTGCAGTCAATAAAATACTTATAGACATCCTTTTGATATTATTTTGTCTTTTCAAGAATCCATCTCACATCCGTGATGATATATCTTGTTCCTCATCCTTTCCTGAACAGTGCTTGCACTTCAGGCAGTTCTTGTTCCAGGTATGGTTTTGTAGTCTCTGCTGAATAATCTTGAGTAGAATCTTGCAAGCTTGTGGGATCAGAGCAATTGTGCGATAATGTCCACAGTCAGTTGAATCACCTTTCTTTAATATTGGTATAAACACAGATCTTTTCCAGTCAGTTGGTCATGATGTTGTCCTCCAAAATTCCTGGCAGAGCCTTGTAAGTATCATAACAGCTGCATCAAATCGCTGTAATACTTCATTAGGAATGCCATCAATGCCTGGAGCTTTGTTCTTTGATAAGGCTTTCAATGCTGCTTTTATTTCTTCTTTCGTCACCAATGGTTCCAGATCATCAGGTACAGGTTGAAAACGGCTGTTGGTCCACTTGATCTTTATCATAATAACTCTGTATATTCTTTCCACCTTGTCTTGATCTTCTCAGCATCATTCAACATGGATCCTTGAGCATCTTGTAACATTCCAATTCGAGGCTGGAATTTTTTCTTTAATTCTCGTAACTTTAGAAAAATCAATATTGTTCTTCCTCTAATTAGTTTCTGCTTCTATTTTCTTGCATGTGTCAGAGTAGTACTTCTTTTTGTCTTGTCTTGCTGCACATTGGAAATCTCTGTTGAGTTCTGCGATTGCCTCTCTTTCCCCATCTGGGCAGCAGCAAGATGGGATGGTGCTGGCGGCAGAGGATCACATTTCTATGACAACAGCAACAACGCTAATATTAAACTGCACAGAAGAAAGGCGTGGCAATCTACTTCCGTATCTTGCCACGAAAACCCAATGGATAGTCACAACAAAACAAATTGCACTGTAGTGCTGGCAGATGAGACCTCCAGGTTGGAAGGCACTCAACTGGCTACTGGGGAGGAGCTGAAGACTTTTCAGAGTAAAGCCAGCATTTATGATGTGATTAGATCAAAGTTCTCGGGATGTCTGACTTCTGATGTAGCTGCGCATGAAATGAGGGTTAGAAGCTGCAAAGATGTCTTACATATTGGGATACGGAACGTACGAAGCATGAACCAAGGGAAGTTAGAGGTGGTCAAGAATGAAATTGAATATGTACAACTTGATCTGTTAGGTGTCAGCGAACTGAACTGGATTGGCATTGGGCACTTTGCATCTGATGATCACATGGTCTACTATGCTGAAAATGAAAGACAAAGAAGAAACGGTGTTGCATTTATAATTAAGAAGAAACTTGCAAGAACTGTAATAAAATACAGTGCAATCAGTGAATGCTTAATTTCTATTCGTCTATGAGGAATGCCCATCAACACAGCTATAATTCAAGTATATGCCCCTACAACAGCTGCAAAAGAGGATGAAGTTGATGTGTTCTATGAAGTATAAGCTGAAATTGACAGAACATTCAAACGGGATATCCTGATAGTCATGGGTGACTGGAACGCAAATGTTGGCAACAAAGAAAGCAATGTGGTTGGAAAATATGGACTTTGGCAACAGAAATGAAGCTGGAGATAGAATTCTGCAAGACCAATGATCTATTCATCTCAAATGCCTTCTTCCAGCAACACAAGCAGTGACTGTACACATGGACTTCACCCAATGATTTGTACAATGATCAAATTGACTACATCTGTGGAAGTCAACGATAGAAAAGCTCTATGACATCAACAAAGACAAAATCTGGTTCAGAGGAAGGCTACCAAAATGATTTGGAGCCTGTGCCAGAAGACATATGAGAAGAGACTTGAAGGCCTAAATATGTATACCCTAGAGGAGAGGAGGGACCGTGGAGTTATGATATGGACATTTGAATACTTAAAGGGTATTAATGAACAAACCAACCTTTTTCAAAGAAGGGGAATCTATAAAATTAGAGGGCATAAAATGAAGCTGCAAGGAAGTAAGCTTAAAAACCATATCAGGCAATACTTTTTTCACTGAAAGGATAGTGGATGCCTGGAATCCCCTTCCAATGGAGGTGGTAGGGACAAAGTAGTTTTGGAATTCAAAAGGACATGGGACAGACACAAAGGAACCCTCTATAACAAGAGGATAGAATCAAAACAAAATTAAATATCTTTTAAATTTCAACAGATAGAGGGGGTGACCTGCAAGGAGCGGCATGTATAACTACTCTGGCAGACTAAATGGACCATACTGCTATCACTATGTTACTTTGAGGAATTTTGTTTTATCTGTGCAGAGGATTTCAAGAGTATTTGCCAGATCTTTCTGAGTTCGTTTTACATGCCCAATTTGGAGTTCCTTCCCTCCCTCCCTCCCTCTCGTGTCCTTTGCCATCACGGCATTCACTCCTGACTTGTAACCTAGGTCTCCTTCCTATTGTCTGTCTTGTTACTTTACTCCTGTTTCTTTTTATCTTCTTTACCTTATTATTGATTTTACTTTTATTAACTGCCTAGATGTTTTGGCTATAGGCGGCTTATCAAATATACTAAAACTGTAACTGTTGAGTTCCTTTTAAGTGCTCTTTACCTCGGCTTGGCAATAGTATGCTGTCACAATCCAGGGATGCACCATTTCTTAGACTGATGATGATGCCAGTATTCTCTGCTTCTATCTGCTGGTTGAGATCTGGACTGGTCTAGAAAGAATATTAAGAGTCAAGAACAAATTTCACCCTTTATTTTGTCTTCTAATTGAAATTAAAATGGCTCATTTATAACTTCTTTTTGTAGTGCACTATTTTTCTGGGTAAAATTGTGTGATTAATTTTAAAAACAGTGGATATAGAAAAACTTTGCAGTACTATATCTATGTTCAATAAAACAAATTTAAACATAAAAACAGTGGATATAAATGTAAACCCCATCTTTGAGAATGCCTCCTCAAACATCAAGTAAACATACAGGTCGATGCAGAAAGCCGGCACTGAAGTCACGCTCTGTCAACACTTTACACTTATTTGCAGTGCACTGATAGCGTGCATCTTCAGTGCCAGCATGCAGAAAGGAGCTCATGTGCAAATGAGCTACACATTAAATTGTGTGCAAAATGGCAGTGTTAAACTGAGAGAGCAAGCTAAACACATGCTCAAAGAAGTCGATGCTAGTTTGATATTCTCTCCCAGAGAAACAGGGGCACCCATGGCTTATTTGCATATGAGTACTGAAAGTATTTTTATGGGAGCTTTCCCTGATGCCATCAAAATACTATCAGGGGCCGGTGCCCACAACAGAAAGCGAATCCATGGTGGCTCAGCAGCCCTGAACCCCCACCTCACTAAAAATAAACCTGGTGGCCAGAGGCCCCATACCCCTCACCCCCCCCACCCTCCTGGTATCTTTAGAAAGCAGTGGGAGCACTGCCTATGTGCTCCTGCTCTTGCCCCGTCATCTTGAAAAATGGCGTCTCCTAGCCCCATGTGGTGCATCTTGGGATGTACTAGGTGAGGTCAGACTGCCATATAATGTGTATTCTACCTTATATGGTAGTCTAACCTCACCCAGAGCGTCCCAGGATGCAACGCACGGTGCCAGGCATCACCATATTTCAAGATGGCAGGGCAGGAGTGCATGGGCAGTGCTCCTTATTTCTGAAAGTACCAGGACGGGGGTGGGCGGTTCGGGGCCGCTTGGACACAAGGGTTATTTTTAGTTGGGAGGGAGGAGTGGCGAGTTTGGGCCACTGGGTCACCAGGTTTATTTTTAGTTGGGTAGGGGTTTCAAGGTCGCTAGGCCACCCGATTAATTTTTAGTTGGAGGTTGGATCGGGGTCACTGGGTCACCAGGAATTTGCTTTCTGTCAGAGGCATCAGCCCCTAACAGTATTTTGATGCCACTGGGGGCTTTCTTCGATACCTGGATCATCTTTGACATTTCTCCTCAGATGATCCAGGCATTGTGGAAAGCCTCTGATGCCATCAAAATACTGTCAGGGTTTAAGCCACCTCAGATCCAGGCGTAAAAATATTGGTGCTAAGGCTGGTTGCAAAATCGTCTATGCCTTTCTCTGCATCAGGTGCAGACAATATTTGCATACCATTTCATTATATGAATCTCATTTGCCTATGATTTAAATACATTCAAATACTCTTGGTGTTAATTTTGCACTAGTTTTTCCTTTGCTTTTTATGCACACATCCTTCTTTTCTGCATTTGGCGGTAGCAGTAAGTGTACTTAGAAGTAGCGTAATCTATGCTTAAAGACCACGCTAGTTTTCTGCATTGGCCTGACAGACGGACATAACTTAAACATGTCTAAAGTTACCCACATATTGGGCAGGCAGTTTTGTAATAAGTCATTTATATACTCAAACAGGAAAAATCAGGCACACAAAGGTAATGTCATCTGCCAGCACAAAGATGGACCAGCTCTCTCAGGGTAGAGTTTTCTGAGTATATCCAAGAGTTTTCTGTATAGCAGCTATCTCAGAAGTCCCCTCAGCCTTTTTTCATCCATACTACTGTACACACATGTGACTTCTTTCTCTCAAGAAGCTAAACTTTAGTGTCAAGCTTACTTTTTTCTTCTTCTCTCTTAGTGCTACTCCAACAGAAAAATTAAGTTCAGTCTCTCTGATGAGATTTTACTTATTTCAGATGTCACGAGTGAATTTAAGTGCTATCTGTGGATAGAATATGATCACCACAGATTATCACTCAACCTTCTTCCAATGTTTGGGTCCTAATTATTGAACTCCTAAAAGCTTTAGTGCGTCAGAATGTCTCTGAGAACAAGCTACTATAGGATCTTCAAATATTTGAGTAGTGATCCCTTTCTGCTGGAAGCAGCAGAGCAGGTAAGAGAATAGGGTCAGCCAAGGAGAGATAGAAAAGATCTTCCTCAGGCCCAAGCAGTCACTCTTGTTTATAGGAAATGGATTGAAAGCTGCAGTATGGTAAGAGGACAGAAGACTTAAAAGTCTACATCAAGCCTGGACATTGCTTAAAAATACTATCTTAGAAGCCCAGACCAGATGTATTCCACACTTGAAAAAGGTGGAAGGAAGACCAAATGACTTCTGGTATGGCTTAAAGGTGAGGTCAAAGAGGCTCTTATAGCCAATAAAACATCTTTCAAAAAATGGAAAAAGGAGCCAAATGATGAAAACAGGAAATGAAATATGCACTGGTAAGTTAGATACAAGGCATTGATAAGGCAGATAGAGAGAGAATTTGGAAAGAAACTTGCAGTGGAAGCAAAAACTCATAATAAATTTTTTTTTGGGTGCATGTATAGCAAAGGTTTGCAGCTTGTCGTGCTGTGAGTGCTTGTGTGCATCAGTGATGCTGAGAGCTAAACTATCGGTAGTTTAACTACTGGCAGGGTCTCCCAAGATGGACAGGTCTCAGCTGAGGTGCCAGACCAAGACAAACCACCCATCTGGGCAGCACCAGAATGGGATAGTGTTGATGGCAGAGGATCACATTTCTGTGACGATGGCAACAACATCAAACTTAAACTGCGCGGAAGAAAGGCCCGGCAATCTACTTCTGTATCTTGCCATGAAAACCCAATGGATAGTTACAACAAAACAAATTGTGCTATAGTGCTGGAAGATGAGACCCCCAGGTCGGAAGGCACTCAACTAGCTACTGGGGAAGAGCTGAAGACTTTTTAGAGTAAAGCCAGCATTTATGATGTGGTTGGATCAAAGCCCTCGGGACGTCTGACTGCTGTTGTAGCTGCGCATGAAATGAGAGTCAGAAGCTGTAAAGATGTCTTACATATTGGAGCATGGAACGTACGAAGCATGAACCAAGGGAAGTTGGAGGTGGTCAAGAATGAAATGGAACGTGTACAACTTGATCTGTTGGGTGTCAGCGAACTGAAATGGACTGGCATCGGGCACTTTGCATCAGATGATCACATGGTCTACTATGCTGGAAATGAAAGACAAAGAAGAAATAGTGTTGCATTTATAATAAAGAAGAAACTTGCAAGAACTTTAATGAAATACAATGCAGTCAGTGAACGCTTAATCTCTTTTCGTCTACGAGGAATGCCTACCAACACGACTATAATTCAAGTATATGCCCCAACAACAGCTGCAGAAGAGAATGAAATTGAAGAGTTCTATGAACAAGTATAAGCTAAAATTGACAGAACATGCAAACAGGATATCCTGATAGTCATGGGTGACTGGAACGCAAATGTTGGCAACAAAGAAGAAGGCAATGTGGTTGGAAAATATGGACTTTGGCAACAGAAATGAAGCTGGAGATAGAATTCTGCAAGACCAATGATCTATTCATCTCAAACGCCTTCTTCCAGCAACACAAGCGGCGACTGTACACATGGACTTCACCGAATGGATTGTATAAAAATCAAATTGACTACATCTGTGGAAGTTGACGATGGAAAAGCTCTGTAACATCAACAAAGACAAAACTTGGAGCTGACTGTGGTACAGATCATCAACTACTAGTATGCAAACTCAAGCTAAAGTTGAAAAAGAGCAAACCACTCATGAATGCAGCAAAATATGACCTTGAGAATATACCACTGGAATTTAAAGACTGCCTGAAAAATCAATTTGCTGCTTTAGATTCAAATGACAGAGCTCCAGAAGAGTTATGGAATGACATCAAGAAGGTTGTGTTGGAAGAAAGCGAGAAGTCTCTTCAAAAGGTGAAAAAGCAAAAATGGCCAAAATGGATGACGGAACAAACTCTGAAAATTGCCCAGAAACGCAGAGAAGCTAAAGCCAGAGAAGAAAGAAAGACAATCACAGAACTCAACAGAGATTTCCAACGTGCAGCAAGACAGGACAAGGAAAAGTACTACAATGACGCATGGAAGGAAATAGAAGCAGAAACTATTAAAGGAAGAACAAGATCGGCTTTCCTAAAGCTATGAGAGTTAAAGAAAAAGTTCCAGCCTCGAATTGGAATGTTACAAGATGCTCAAGGTTCTATGATGAATGATGCTGAGAAGATCAAAAAAAGGTGGAAGGAATATACAGAGTTTTTATATGATAAAGTGGACCAACAGCTGTTTCAACTTGTACCTTATGATTGGGAACCATTGGTGATGAAAGAAGAAGTTGAAGCAGCATTGAAAGCCTTATCAAAGAACAAAGCACCAGGCATTGATTGCATTCCCATAGAAGTATTACAGCAATCTGATGCAGCTGTTACCATACTTACAAGACTCTACCAGGAAATTTGGAAGACAACATCATGGCCAACTTACTGGAAAAGATCTGTGTTTATACCAATACTAAAGAAAGGTGATCCAACTGACAGTGGAAATTATCGCACAATCTTGAGCTGCACCGCTTTCTCCCTCTAATTCATCCATCTTCCCTCTCTCTAAGGCAGCCTCACCCTCGTTTCCATCATACTGTTTCCTCTCTACCCCGTACTCTACTACTCCTTCTCCTTCTCTGATCTGGTGATATCATCCCCAACACTGACCCCCCTAGACTTCTGTCACACTCTGAGAAGAGATCTTCACGCAACACATCTAATCTTATCCATATCCCTCTCCTTTCCCCATTCACTCATCCTTTCTCATGTGCCTTGTGGAATGCACACTCTGTCTCTAATATACTTGCTTTTACTCATGATCTCTTTATCTCTAATGGTCTACATCTTCTTTCTATAATTGAGTCTTGGCTCCTCCCAGATGATACTGCATCTATTGCTGCTCTCTGTCATGGGGGCTATCAGTTCTCCCATACGCCTCGTCCCACTGGCCGTGGTGGTGGTGGTGTTGGGCTCCTACTTTCTCCCTCCTGCCAATTACAACCCCTCCTGCTGCCTCAGTCTCACTCCTTTCCCTCTTTTCAAGTTCACTCCATCCGCCTTTTCACTCCACTTCCTCTCCGGGTAGCTGTTTTTTATTGACCTCCTGACAAGTCTGCTTCTGCTTTTCTCACTGACTTTGACTCATGGCTTTCCTTCTTTCTGGATTCCTCTTCCCCCACTCTTATTCTCTGGGATTTTAACATTCATGTTGATAACCCCTCTGATCCCTATGCTTTAAAGCTCCTCTCCCTTATCTCCTCATTTGACCTCCAGCTTTGTTCCACTGCTCCCACTTACCAGCATGGCCACTGCCTTGACCTGGTATTTTTCTGTAGTTGCTTACTCTCGAACCTCTGTAACTCAGTTCTTCCCTTATCTGACCATCACCTTTTTTTTTCCATTTTATCATTTTATTAAGTATTTAGTATCATTACAAACATCAATTAACATGTATCAAACTACACATAACATTTATGTATTAAACGTCTCACAACATTTGACCATCACCTTTTAAGCTTCAATCTTCATCACCCGCTGCCTCAATCTCGTCCTATCTCCTTCAACCTATTCAGAAATCTTCATGCTATTGATCCTTTGGTTCTCTCTTCTACTGCTTCTTCATCTCTTTCTTCCACTATGTCATCTAAGTCTGTTGACAAAGCAGTAACTTCCTATAACACTGCACTCTCCTCTGCTCTGGATACTCTTACTCCGCCCATGCCACGTCCTGTGAGGTGTTCTGCACCCCAGCCCTGGCTTTCATCCGCTACCCGCTATCTACGTTCCTGTGCTCGCTCTGCTGAGCGTACTTGGCTCAAATCCTGCTCCCTTGAAGACTTTCTAAACTTCAAATTTATGCTTCTCTTTCCAGTCAGCCATAGCTCTTGCCAAACAAGACTATTATTTCCATCTGACTAACTCTATTGCTTCTGACCTTCGCCATCTCTTTACTACTTTCAGCTCTCTCCTCTTTCCATGACAAAATCCACAAGATCACCCTCCAATTCCCCACAAAGTCAGCTACTTCCCCTCCCCCTCCTCTTCACTCCCAACTTTCCTCCCCTACCTCTGCTACCCTCTCTTCCTTTCCTGTGATCTCTGAAGAGGAAACTGCACACCACCTGCTCCTCTGATCCTATCCCCACCCACTTTCTAAGCCCCATCTCCTCCACTGTTGTCCCTTCCATTTCTCATATTCTCAACCTTTCGCTCTCCACTGCAACTGTCCCTGCAGCCTTCAAACATGCATTGGTCACACTTCTCCTCAAGAAACCATCATTTGATCCCACCTGTCCTTCTAATTATCGACCCATCTCTCTCTCCTTCCCTTCTTTTCTAAATTACTTGAACATGCTGTTCACTGCCGCTGCCTCAACTTCCTCTCCTCTCATGCCCTCCTGGATCCTTTACAATCTAGCTTTCGTCCTTTGCACTCTCCTGAAACGGCTCTTGCCAAAGTCTCCAGTGACTTATTCCTGGCAAAATCCAAGGGCCTTTACTCTTTTTCTCATCCTTCTTGACCTCTCTGCTGTTTTTGACACTGTTGACCACAATCTTTTCCTTGATACCCTGTCCTCGCTTGGTTTTAAGGGCTCTGTAGTATCCTGGTTCTCCGCCTATCTCTCCCATCACTCTTTCAGTGTGTGTTCTGGTGGCTCCTCCTCCTCTGCTATCCTGCTCCAAGTTGGTGTACCCCAAGGATCTGTCTTGGGTCTGCTCCTTTTCTTTCTCTATACCCAGTCCCTTGGTGCGCTTATCTCTTCCCATGGTTGTCAGTACCATCTTTATGCTGATGACTCCCAGATCTACCTCTCTATGCCTGAAATCTCTCCGGCTATCCAGACCTGGATCTCTGCCTAGATGTCTCACCATCGCTTGAAATTGACCCTGGCCAAGACTGAACTTCTTATATTTCCCCCTAAAACTTCCTCCCTCTTCCTCATTTCTCAGTCTCTGTGGATAACTCTGTACTCCTTCCTGTTTCCTCGGCTCGCAGTCTTGGGGTTGTCTTCGACTCTTCTCTCTCCTTCTCCACACACATTCGTCTGATAGCTAAGACCTGCCGTTTCTTCCTCTATAACATCAGCAAAATCCGTCCTTTCCTTTCTGAACATACTACTAAGATGCTTATCCACTCCTTAATCACCTTCCGTCTTGACTACTGTAACCTACTCCTTGCTGGTCTCCCTTTGAATCATCTCTCTCCCCTTCAGTCTGTTCAGTACTCTGCTGCACGGCTAATCTTCCGCCAGCCTCATCATGCCCATATTACTCCTCTTCTCAAGTCACTCCACTGACTCCCTATCCGTTACCGCATCCAGTGCAAACTTCTCCTACTGACCTATAAATGCATTCACTCTGCAGCTCCTCACTACCTTTCTTCTCTTATCTCTCCTTACAACCCCTCTCGGGAACTCTGCTCTTCTGGCAAACTGCTTCTATCTGTGCCTTTCTCTTCTATTTTATTGCTAACTCCAGACTTCGCTCCTTTCACCTTGCTGCAACCTTACATCTGGACCAAACTACCTGTGTCTGTACGCCGGGCACCTTCTCTGGCCCGCTTCAAATCCAGGCTAAATACTCACCTCTTTGCTGCTGCTTTTGGATCTTGACTCACCTGTTCTCCTTTTTCTTTTGTTTTGGCTTTCCCCTTGTTCTATCCTGTGTTGTCTGTCTTGACTAGATTGTAAGCTCTAATGAGCAGGGACTGTCTCTTACATGTCTGTGCAGTGCTGCGTACGACTTGTAGCGCTATACAAATGCTTAGTAGTAGTAGTATCTCATATTCTTTCTAGGGAGACACCATTTCCAGTAAGAAGTTCTGCCTTTTGGCCTAGCCTCCGCACCTCGGGTCTTTACAAAATGATTTGCAGTAGTAGCAGCTTACCTTTGGATGCTGGCATTGTTTTATCTTTCCTTATTTGGACGATTGGGTGATCAAGAGTACCATTCAGGAAGGAGTGCGAGAATCAACACAGTTGACCATTCAGGTGCTGGAACTACTAGGGTTCATCATAAATTACCCAAACTCCCATCTACTGCTCTCCCAACAGTTGGAATTCATGGGGGCCCTGCTCGGCATGACTCAGATGAGTCTTCTTCCAGCATGACAGACTTCACAGATTGATAACAATAATGCTAGAGACTCAAATGAATCAGCAGGTATCAGCTCTCAAGATGTTAACTGTACTTGGATCCATGGCCTCTATGGTACATATAACACCCTTGGCACCAAGGCTGGTCTGACACATGTGCAAGTGTGTTGCTTGTACATGGCCCTGCTCCCCAAGGGGCCCCGCAGTGCTGGCTGGTATAAGAGGTGTGTCAGTGAGGCCCAAAGTCTGCCTCACTGGCTCATCTCTGCACGGCTGCAGGAGCAGTTTTCTTCACTACCCGCGACTGTGCTAACCTGCAGCCACTGACACCACAGAGCTCATAGAAGGGAAATTAGGGCATTTCATGTCTTGTGCAAGAGACAGGAAATACCACGGTGTCACTTCTCTGAACTTCGCGATGTCATAGAAACATAGAAATATGATGACAGAAAAAGACCACATGGCCTATCTAGTCTGTCCTTCCATATCAACAACTACAACAGTCCCCTTTTATAGAAACATAGAAATATGTCGGCGGCTGCAACTTAGCACAGCCGCAAGCAGTGAAGGAAAGTGCTCCCATGCCTGTGCAAGGAATGTAGTTCTGTCAGCCATGGTCAGGAAGAAGGAGGAGGTGGTAGTAGAAGAAGGGCAGCGCTGTTAGTGCCCATGACCACAGGCCCAGTAGCCCTATGAGAGGAGGGGGTGGAGCCGGCAGCCGATTCAGAGAGGTGAGTGGGCTATGCTGGAGGCCTTGAGCAGCAGTAGAGTCCCAGGAGGGTGTCTGCCCTGGCCACAATCAAATTAGAGCTGCCTATCCTGAACTTTGACAAAATGGGCTACACTAACTGAGCAACATTTGAGGTGGAGGGACGTGCTTCATAGGAGGCAGGGGTGGGTTATGGGTTAGAGGGGATATGCAGGATCATATGGCAGGGGAAAGGAAATACACTGGGGCTACTAGACACAGGGGAGGGGGATATAGGGAATGAGGGGAGATATTGCGCGTGGGGATGGAGGTCATAGGAATAGGGAGGAGTATGGTGGACACAGAAAAGGGGAATAAGGAGGTAGAGAAGAGATGCCAGTCATGGAGGGTATTATAAGGCATGAGGGGTTTCTGGAAGATGGAAAAGAGAAATATGCTGGGCCATACGAGCTGGAATGGGGTAGGCCACATGGGCCGTAGCCTCACCAAAACCTTGCTTGCCAGGTGTCAGCTGCAACCTACATAGAGGTGGCAATTACAGCCTTCCCCTCCTGTTCTGCCCACAGGGATCCCATCTCCCATGGGCTGAAGTGAAGAAAGCAGCTACGATCCCGGAGAAAACTCCTTCTGTCTGTCCGCCGGAGAATGGACTCTGCAGGCGGAAACAGGAATGGAAGGCCACAATCATGGCCTCCATCCAGGTTGTCTGATCATGGGGATCCAATTTCTCACAAGAAGAAGAGAAAGGAATGGCTGTGATCACGGCAAAGACTCCTTCTGTATACCCATGGGGATCCGATCTCCTGTGGACAGACAGAAGGAGTCTGTGCTGCAATCACAGCCATTCCCTTCTCTTCTGCCCAGGGATATCTGATCCTTGCAGGCAGAACAGGAGGGCAAGGCCTCAGAGGCTAGGGGTAGGTTGAGGAAGAGTTGGGATGGAGCTTGGGTCCCCTCAGTCATATGGCCTTTCCATTGCCTCTATCACAGGGGATGTGGGAATGGGGAGGTTGAGAGAAAATGCCTAACATGGGCTCTACAGATCAACCAACAGTAAGGATTTGAGGGTTTATTTTATTATATTAAATTGCTAGCTCTCTGACTGGGAGCTCTTAAAAGGATTTTTTGTATATTTTTAAAGCAAGGTTACTTTCTTTTTGGTGCTTTAGTGGAACTTTCCTTGAGCACAGTAGGTTGCTGAACTCTAGTAACCTCCTCAGTTTTGGAAAATGCTAACACCTAATCAGGAGTTAGTGGGCCTGATTACCTGAGAGTAGCTGAGGCCTGCATAAAAGGCTCCAGTGCCCTGCCCTGTTGAGGCTTTCCTAACAAGGGCTCTACAGATCAACCGACAGTAAGGATTTGAGGGTTTATTATATTAAATTGCTAGCTTTCTGACTGGGAGCTCTTAAAAGGTTTTTTTGTATATTTTTAAAGCAAGGTTACTTTCTTTTTGGTGCTTTAGTGGAACTTTCCTTGAGCACATTAGGTTGCTGAACTCTAGTAACCTCCTCAGTTTTGGAAACTGCTGACACCTAATCAGGAGTTAGTTCCCTCCCTACCCACCCCGACTCCCACCCACCCCTAGTGAGCAGTCTTGCTTTATAGGGCACCTCCCCATTTAACAAATCACAGAGAATTAGACCAGCACATTTTGAATATAATTAAAGAGATTTAACTGCTTCTTCTCTGAAAGGACAGCTGGGAAACCGGCTGGTACTTGGTAGATCTCTCTCTTTTGCTTTAACAGATACCTAAGCTCCACAAACAGAACGATGGCTGGGAAAAATCGTATCACTAAAGCTGTTGCCCCTGTTACAGCCTCTGCCTCGGTCCAGACAGAAGTCCTAATGCCATTTGAAGGACCTGTTCCATGTGCAGGGTGCCTGCATGCCGAAGCTCTGAGGAAACAAGTGGAGGAACTCAGAGAGGAGGTGGCGAGGCTGAGGAGCATCAAGACAGTGAGAAGTACATTGATGAGATGCTTCTTGCAGCAACCAAGCTCTCCAGCACAGGAGAAGATGGGTGCCAACAGAATGTCGATGGTTGGACACAAGTCACCAGGGCCTGCAAAATCACCAATCCAACTTCTCCAGCCCTTGAATTGAAGAACCATTCCGCAGCCCTGGAAGTGGAGGAGGTGAAAGCATCCCTGGAAAGGGAAGAACTAGAGCTCAAGTACCTCAAAGTTGCAGAATCAGTGACCAGAAGGAAACGAAGGGTAGTGGTGGTTGGAGACTGTCATCTGAGGGGTACTGAGGCATCCATCTGCCGACCAGACTTGATGTCCAGAGAGGTATGCTATCTGCCTGGTGCCAAAATCCAAGATGTTATGGAGTTTGCCGAGACTCATCAAGCCCACTGACTATTACCCAATGTTGCTAATCCATGTTGGAACAAATGATACTGCCAGGTATACCTCGGAATGTATCAAAAGTGACTTCATGGCTCTGGGACAGAGGGTGAAGCAGTTAGGTGCACAGGTGGTGTTCTCTTCAATCCTCCCTGTTGAGGGTAAAGGCCAAGGCAGAGAGGCTCGCATCCTGGAGATGAATGCATGGCTGTGTGGATGGTGTCATCGAGAGCGTTTTGGTTTCCTAGACCATAGGATGCTGTTCCAAGGGTTGCAGAGCAGAGATGGCATCCATCTGTCCAAGAAAGGTCAACGTGTCTTCGGTAGCAGACTGGCTAATCTACTGAAGAGGGCTTTAAACTAGATTCGTTGGGGATGGGTGAAGAAAGCCCCCAGTTAAGTGAAAGCCCCCAGGTAGATGATACATTAAATACACAGGTACACTACCAAAAAACTGCCTCCAGTTTTGCAACTGATTCCTATAGATTTTGGGGTGCTGAATCCAGGAAAAATAGCCAAAATGTTCCATCACGTCACGTTTTCTTGCAAAATTAGATTTCTTAGCCATATATGGAATGTTCACATAATTTCTTTTTAGCCGACTGCAGTTTATTTTCTTGGCCCAAAATAGAGGTTGTAATGGTTAACTAACTAGAAACACTCTCTCATGATATTTTAGAGTGTTTTGTATTCATTTTATACATTAACAGGACAAATGGGAGGCGGGGGGCTAAATCCAGTACTCGCGCTGGCGCATGTTCTTTCCTGTTCGCCTCGCCTCGTTCGCTCGCTCAAACACGGTGGTTGCGACATGAACGTTCCTGTCAAATTTCAGTTTCTTGCAAGTTCATTATTACCCTTTGTTTGCTCAGTCGTAATCCAGCTTTTATTCCGAAGTGGTTCACTACAGTTGTAGTTTGCAGTGCTGTGTATTTGTGATGGCTCACAGAGCCAGAGGTTGCGTCAACTCTCCGGACAGTTTTTGTTTTATTTGTGGGGAATATACCGTGAAAAAGCGGCAGAGGAACATTTCTGCATTTATTAAAAAAGTATATTTCGCCTATTTCGGTTTGAAGTTAGGCGATCAAGACAAACCGTGGGCTCCTCACAAAGTGGCAAGACATGTGAGGAAGATCTATGCTTATGGATGAAAGGTAAAAAAACAAGCATTTCGTTTTCGGAATACCTATGATGTGGCGTGAACAAAGAGACCACACAGCAGTGACTGCTATTTTTGCTCTTGCATTGTGAAGGGATACAACTTAAAAAATAAGAACGTAATAAGTTACCCCATCCTTCCCTCAGCAATTAGGCCTATGCCTCATAGCAACGAAGTACCTGTGCCTGAACCACCAAAATCTTTGGATCATATTTGTGTGGACGGTTCTGATCATGATGAGACTCATCAGATGGCTTTTCCCGATGAGTCCAGTACTTCCGAGTTTGAAACTGAACCAGATCCGAAACCTGAACTTTTCTCTCAAGCTGAATTGAATGATTTAGTCCGGGATTTAGGACTCCCAAAAGATGCTGCCCAACTGCTAGGTTCTCGGCTTAAACAGAAAAAATCTATTGTCACCAGGAACAACTTTTTATTGGTACCGCAACCGCGAGACACAATTTTTGAAGTATTTCAGCAAAGAGGAAGATTTGGTATTTTGCAACGATATATACGGAGTGATGGAAAAGTTTAAACTCAAGTATGATCCTGCTGAATGGCGGCTGTTCATTGATTCGTCAAAAAGACAGCATAAAAGGTGTTCTTCTTCATAATGGCAACACATTCGCTTCAGTTCCTATTGCTCACTCTGTTATTCTCCAAGAAAAATACGAGAATTTGGCCCTGATTCTTCAGAAGATTCGTTATGATGAGCATAAGTGGATGATTTGTGGAGACTTTAAAATTTTATCCATGCTATTAGGGCAGCAATCCGGTTTCACCAAATAT
This sequence comes from Ichthyophis bannanicus, assembly GCA_033557465.1. Lineage (NCBI taxonomy): Eukaryota > Metazoa > Chordata > Amphibia > Gymnophiona > Ichthyophiidae > Ichthyophis > Ichthyophis bannanicus. Next base: position 1,062,316,135 of record CM066032.1, read on the forward strand.
CCCTGCTTCCTTTGCTTGTGGGATAGCTGGGCCCGCGACCTACACTGGGGGAAAAAAGACTGGCCAATTCGGGAGTATTTGAGACCCGGTGAGAAAAATGTTCTTCATGAGAGCTTGGTACCTCGTGATAAAATTCTATTACCACCTCTCCACATTAAGTTGGGTCTTATTAAGCAATTCAATCAAGTCCCTTCCAAAAGATGGTGAGTGCTTTGGTACCTTTGGCTCAAAGTTCCCCCGACTTTCTGAAGCAAAGCTAAAGGAAGGAGTGTTTGTTGGCCCTGATATAAGGAAACTCATTTCAGATGGAGCATTCGCTGAAATGATTGTCTGAGAAGGAAAAAGAAGCCTGGGATTCCTTCAAGGATGTTGTTCTCAAATTCTTGGGGAACAGGCGGGATGAGAACTATAAGGATATTGTTGCCAGGATGCTCAATGCCTTCAAAGAACAAGGCTGTAACATGAGCCTGAAAGTCCATTTCTTGCACTCCCATGTGAACTACTTTCCCAAAAACTTGGGAGCGTACAGTGAAGAACAAGGTGAAAGGTTTCACCAGGACATCAAGGACGCAGAGAGAAGGTACCAAGGAAGATGGAACACCACTATGATGGCTGATTTCTGCTGGTTGCTGCTGCGGGAAACCCCAGATGAAAAATATGCCAAGCATTCGGGGGAAGAAGAAACGGGCCCACCAGGAGATTGATTGACCCAAGAATGACTTTAAAATCTAAACTGTGTTGACAAATATCGTGTTTTTACTAAACTTTGAAATAAAAATTTGCTAGTTATTACCACAGTGTCGGATCTCATTTATTAGAATTTTATTTTCACACCATCGGGTGTTTTTGTCTTCATGTATTGCAATGGTGCGGTTTGCGTTTTCTATTCTTACATACATCATACCTGTACACATTTTTTGCACATTTCTTTGCTTTGCTTTGTGTCTAACCTCGCTCTTATATGCTCAATGTTTGTGCACATGTATGTGGCTGTTTTAAGTGCAGACAATTTTGCTACCATTACAGTGTGTTTTGTTGACATTACTCTATTCTTATGTGCTGCCTTGTTACAATTTTCTTTATTCTTATTTGAATAACTACTAATCAATTAGTATAAAGAATTCATCCAAGAAACTTTTATCTCGATCGCACTCAATCTGAAACGTTCTCCTCAAACTGCTAACCCAATGTAGCAAAAAATCTGTACGTGATGGAGCAAATTGGTTACCAGATTTGGATTCAGCGCACCAAAAAACGTAAAAATCAATCGAAACATTAGAGGCAGTTTAAAAAAATTTTTTTTTAGTGTACCTGTGATATCTTTATGGAAATGGGTAACAGGGGTAACATATGGAAAGCAGTGTGTATAAATGCCCGTAGCATGGGAAATAAGATCCCTAATGTTGAAGCTTTGGTGGGAATGGCTGACTTGGATTTAGTGGCAGTTACAGAAACATGGTTCACAGAAAACCATGATTGGGATGTAACTATACTGGCTATACTTTATTCAGAAAGGACAGGGTAGGAAGAAGGGAGGAGGAGGGCACTATATGTAAAAAATACTATTAAAGCTTTGGAATTACAGAGCTTAAAAGGGAGAGAGGAGGCATTGTGGGTTAAACTAGAAAGAGGGAAAGAGAAATCTATTTGTATTGGTGTGATATACAGACCTCCCTCACAAGAGGAAGAGGTGGACAGAGAGTTAATTGAAGACATACACAGCATTGCTAGGAAAGGGAAGTGCTATTGATAGGAGATTTCAATATTCCAGATGTTGATTGGCACATTCCTGCTGCAGTATCATCTAGAAGGAGATCCTGGATTCTCTACAGGGAGAACTATTCAGGCAATTTATTTATTTTATTTATTTATTTACATTTCTTATATACCGCGCTATTAAAATCAGTGTGGTGCACAATGAACAGAAACAACACTACAATGCTTAAAATCACATTGAGTTTACAGTGAACAGGGACTGAACATGGGGGAGAACCGGGGAAACTATTTACAGGTCAATTTGCAGGAACTACAGAATACTTACAGTTTCACAAAGGTTGGTGGCACAGGGAAATTTGTACCGGGGGGGGTGAGCTGATTATCAATTCTCTTTTTGGGTTTGAGTGATGGAGCTATTAGGGAGGGGAGTCAGAGGCCCGTCATGAGTTTTCCTGAGTTAGTGTCTGGGTAGTATTTTAGGAACAGATGGTGTTTTAGTGCTTTTCTGAATGGGGTAAGGCTCGTGATGGCTCGAATTTCAGTAGGGAGGGCATTCCAGGCTATGGGTGCATAGATCAAAAAGGCCCTACTGGCTGTTGCCTTTGTGCATTTTGTCATTATCCTAGGGATCTCTAATGCGTTCAAGATTGCAGATCTTCTGTTTCTGTTGTCAGGCAAGTTGTGGATCAACTTACTGATGGGTGTGGGTGGCTGGTTCTTCAGTGCTTTGAATGTCAGGACTAGGGCCTTGTAATAGCTTCGGGCCTGTAAGGGTAGCCAGTGGAGATTTTTCATTACTGGCATTATGTGGTCTGACCTTGATATACCTACAAGTACTCTGGCAGCCGAGTTCATGGCAAGCCGGAGCGGACTTAGAGTAGACTGTGGGAGACCGTGGAAGATGATGTTAGCGAAGTCCAGGTGAGGGATCATTAGGGCTTGGAAAATCGTCCGGTAGTCAGAGGGGTCAAGCAATGGCCGAAGATGGCGTAATGTTCGTATCTTGTGATATACTACTTTTGTGACGTTCTTCACATGTATTATCATATCAAGCCGTTGGTCCAGCGTGATGCCAAGATAACGAATTGTGTCTTTGGTTTTCAGCTCGGCATTGTTGACTTGTAGTGATGGAGGTGGCGTAAACTTCTGGTTTCTCGTGACAAAGAGAACATCTTTGGTAACAGACCCCACACGTGAAGGGGCCCTACTGGACTTGGTGCTTTACTGTCAGACGGCTTGCCTGGGTGAGAATCTTCACACTCTTGGCAAGTGCATATTTCTATATGATTTGCAAGGTATTGTGGGCAAATGTAGTTCATTCACACCAGACACAGCTGCTGACAATAATTTAGTTGTGCTCTGGGTAAAGCCAATAAGATATTTATTTATGGGGTTATTTCTCCCAACACAGATATGCTTGGTAGCACATAAATTAGGTTACTTGCTTTCAGTGTTAACTTGGAAAAACAAAGTCAAAATCAGGAAAACAACAAATGAAAAGCCACAAAGCAAGAAACAAACTGTTCTTTTCAGGTTAACTTCTGATTACTTCCCACATAGATACAGAAGTGATTCTCTCCTAGCTCACAAGCAATTAGGTAAGGCTTAATTGCTAGCAGTTACCAGCTGAAACCCCTTAGCTGGCTTGCCTTCCACTGTGTGGGTCAAATCCTGCTTCAGGAGCTTTTCTGAGTAGATTAAAGAACAAATTTGTATTTCTTTGTGATGGTTGCTGTACTTTATAACAGAAAGTTACCAACGGAGTTTAGATAGAGAGCAGTCCATATAAACAGGATCCTCATCTGCTATTATTCCCCCTTGTTCAACAAGCATGGGTTCAATATCATGGATTGGCACAGATGAATCTCTCAATGGAGCATTTTCAGGAGAATACTTGTTTCCCTGCTGTCTTTCAAGGTTATAGCTAGGGCATAGATCAGTGTTCATACCTGAGCTTCCATTGCTGCTAGAGTTCCTCTCTATATAGCCTGGCCAGTATGTAGTCCAGTTCTTATGTCCAGCCTTCCAATCCAGATCCCTGGACACTGGATCTCTCTTCACATACCTTCTGGCACAGGTCTTAGGGTCCCTTCCACGTGCAGCCGTCTCCCTCACAGGTAGCGTCTGGAGATTCCTAGCTCTGCAGCACCATTCCTCTGGTTTTCCCCAGTCCAATGGTGTATGCTGGCCCTTAGAATACCTCCCAGTATACATACTGCTTTGGACTCTTCTAGACCTTTCAAAGGCTTTTCTCTTCCTTCTTCCAAAGGGTCTCTTTCCCTCTCTGTCCGTCCGGTTTGGCTTCTGCTTCTGATGATCCTTCAGATGAAACTGATGATCAAACTCAAGCTGATTCTCAGGATACTGAGGACAATTCTCTGGATATCCAAGGTGATCATGAAGATGGTCATCTGTAGAATAAACTCTACTCTTATTCTGCTTAGATGAGTGCTCCTCCCTAACACAGCACAGCTGTGCTGAATCAGGCCTTGCCCTTTGAGATGAGTGTTCCATCCTAGCACAGTGCAGCTGTGCTGAATCAAGCCCTGCCCTTTGCAATGAGTGCTTGGGGATTACCTCATAGCCCTTTTGATTGAACACACGTTTTTTTTCACTTCAGCTCCTCTCATGGCTGTTGGAAACCTGGTGCATTCTGGGACTGGTAGTCTTTTATGGCAAAATTCTGTTTTCTCATTTCTACCAGCACTGACATTTGCTTGTTCAGAGACACTTCACCTTTTCTATAGCCCCTTCCTGAGCTATGATAAGCTTCCTTATCACATTACCAATGGTGAAAGTGTTTCTGATGATGTAGTGGGAGATCATTTTGCATCCAGTGATCACCAGATGGTGTGGTTCAGTATTAGGACTAGGGCTGTTAGAATCCATCCAAAGGTGAGGATCTTAGACTTTAGGAAGACTAACTTTGCGAAGATGGGCCAATACCTCAGGGAGTCGTTAGTGGGATGGGAACAGCTTGGGGATGTAGAGAAACAGTGGGCAAAACTGAAAGGGGATATTTTAAGGGCAACCAACCTTTTTGTTAAAATGGTAAATAAAGGTAAAAGGAAAAGGAGACCGCTATGGTTTTCGAAAGAAGTAGCTGAAAAAGTGAAGAAAAAGAGGGAGGCCTTCATGAAATACAAGAGATCACAGAGAGGAAGACAGGCATCTGTATTTGGAAAACTTAGAGAAGCTGGCAAAGTAGTCAAGAAGGCAAAGATTCAAAAGGAGGAGGAAATAGCCAATGCAATAAAATGGGGGGATAAGAATTTTTCAGATATATTAGTAAGAAGAGGAAGGGCAAAAGTGGTATTGTCAGACTCAAGGGTGCATGGGGGGAATATGTAGAAGCTGATAAGGATAAAGCGGACTTGCTTAACAAATATTTTGTTCTGTGTTCACAGATGAAGAACCAGGAGCAGGACCTCAGAAAACACCCACAAATAGGAACAGAAGTGAGGGACATCTTGAACAATTTTCAGAAGACTGTGTTCGTGAGAAACTAGCTCAACTTAAAGTAGACAAAGCGATGGGACCGGATGGGATACACCCTAGAATACTGAGGGAACTTGTGGACGTTCTAGCAGCTCCACTGACTGACCTTTTCTTTTTTTTTTTTTTTTTTTTTTTTTTTTAAAATTTTTTTTTAATTTTGAAAAAAAAAAAAAAAAAAACACACCAAACGAGACAAAACAAGTATACAAAATGGAAACACAAACCATATTAACCCCCACCCCCCCTGCTTCTTCTCTAAGTCGACAGTATCAGCATGTGAGCGCTTCCAAACAACAGTGATTGTACATCAAACGAACATAAATAGCATCTGCGATACAGAATGATCATGTGACAGAGATTTATACAAATTTAAACAGTCAGATGAGAGCATTTAGCGGTGTGAACATAGTCATTGAGCATCTTCCATTTAGACAGATGATGGGGGGTCTGAACGGAAGAAGCAAACATACGAGGTATTTGTTCATATTTACTGTAAAGACAGACATGATTCCACCATTCATTGGGGCTCAGATGGGAGCTATTTTTCCAGTATTTCGTAATTAGGGAAATAGCAATGCCCAACATAAAGTCCAAAAGGAAGTAAGCCGATTTTGGAAGAGAGGGGATCCCCGCAGCTGAGCGGAGTCCCACTATCCTCCAAGACAGGGGCTCTTGAAAGTGCAAAATAGATTGGATACGACCCCAGACCCGACGCCAGTAATACTGTAGTGCGGGACATTCATACATAACATGAGTTAGTGAACCAATGGCCGCATGGCATGTCCAGCATTTATTGCCCTGGGAGGTGTTCCATTTGGCTAATCTGTCAGGAGTATAGAAACACCGGTGGGCTAGAAAGAAGAGTGTCTGAGTGAGTGAGGCGGATCTGGAATACCCGTTGTCACTCTACTCCAGACAAGGCTCCATTGCTCCGGGGTCAAAGTTACATGCAGTTCCCGCTCCCATGCTTTCTGTGCTATAGGGGTACCTCTATTTACAGCAGTACTTAAGGTTTTGTAAAAGTTAGATGCTACACCCGGTGAGCTCCCGATAGATCGGATAGTCTCCGACAAGTCTTGGGTAGGGGATTCCGATGGCGGGAGCACCTTAGCACTCCGAAGACAATGCTGTAGTTGCACCAACTGAAAGTAGTGTTTTGCTGGGAGACCAAATTCAACTTGCAATTCACTAAAAGTTTTCCAGCGACCATCATGGAACAACTGGGTAGGGGTCCAAATGCCCCTAGTGTACCAGGGGCTCCACGCCATCGGTATATTTTGTATTTGAAATCGAGTATTGTACCAGAGCGGGAGTCTGTCTAACGGACAGAATCGGGAGTCTAGAGATTGAATAAGAGTATTAAAGGCACCTAAAGTGTCTAAAAGCATTGGTGGATAGTGGGAGTCTGATGGGAGAGTCATACCAGGGAGAGAAGTAAGAGGAAACGGTTTGCAAAGGTTCTCCTCTATATCTAGCCACACAGGTCTACTCGGTGCTAGATCTTCCAGCCAACGAGCGCCTTGTTTGAGAAGAAAAGAGTGGTGATATTTCAGGAAATCAGGGAATCGGACACCCCCATTGTCCTTATCAGCTTGCAACTTATGTTTCGCTATCCTAGGTGTCTTGTTTTGCCATAAGTATCTAGTCAGAAGGCCCTCTAAATCTTTATATGTACGTCGAGGTAGGAGACAGGGCAACATTTCTAAAATGTAATTCACTTTAGGAACAATCATCATTTTATGGTTTCTAGGCGACCCCACCAGGTAAGTGTTAAAGGAGTCCAACGGTGAGTAAGCGCCCGGACTTTAGAGGTTAAGTCTTTGGCATTAAAGGAGATAGCATCTTCCAAAGGAGAGCAATAGTGGACCCCAAGGATTTGACCATGCGAGGTTGCCATAGAAAGGGAAAGGATTGCATATCTGCTTGATGAATTAGAGAGTTTAATGGGAAGGCCACCCGATTTGGTCCAATTTATCTTATACCCCGAGAGTTGTGAATATTTACCGATTTGCTCTAGGACAGCCGGCACCGAGTCTAAAGAGACAAAGAGCATAAGGTCATCAGCATATGCTGAAATTTAATTTCCTATGAGAGAAGGGGACTCCATGAATCTCCTCCGATTGCCGGATTAGTAAAGCTAAGGGTTCGAGTGCAAGATCGAAAAGAAGTGGAGACAGGGGGCATCCCTGACGAGTACCGCGTTGAAGGGGAAATGGCTGAGACTTTAAAGCATTAGCACAGATACTGGCTGTAGGCTGTGCGTACATGGTGTGGAGACAACGGAGAAAACCTTCTCCGAATCCGTACCAGCGGAGAGTTGCAAACAGGAAAGGCCATTCTAAGCGATCAAAGGCCTTCTCAGCATCAAGTGAGAGGCCGACAAATGGTCGATCAAGATTAACTGCGGTAGTCAGTACATGACAGAGAGTCCGAGCATTGTCAGCGGTTGATCTACCGGGAATGAAACCGCATTGATCTGGGTGTATCAAAGTAGACATCCTATCAGAGAGCCGGGTGGAGAGAATGGTGGCAAATATTTTATAGTCCGCATTTAGGAGGGAAATTGGACGATAATTGGCTGTTAGTTGCGGATCTCTCCCCTCTTTCTCAAAAACTACTACATTTGCCATAGAAAAGGACCCAGCAGGAGATCCCTCCTCGGCCAGAGCAGAAAAATAAAGTTTCAGAACTGGAGCTAAGTCAGCGTTAAAGGTTTTGTAGAATTCAGCAGGGAGACCGTCCGGGCCGGCAGCTCGACCTGTGGCACATCTCTTGAGAGCAGAATGAATTTCTGATAAAGTGAATGGTTTGTCCATGGCCTCTCTATCTTCGTCAGATAGGGTCGGTCGTTGTACCCCTGAGAGCAATCGTTCAAATACTTCTGGCTCAAAATCACATTCAGATTGGTAAAGCCGAGTATAAAAATCACGAAAGAGTTCTAAAATTTCTGTATCTTTAGTGACCAGGCCCCCCCCGACGGATTACGGAGAGCGGTAACACGCTTGGCTTCTTTTTGACCTTTCAGGGCATTCGCTAATAATTTGCCAGCACGGTTATTTTCCCGGTAATACAACCCTTGTTGTGATTCGATATTTTTAGCAGCAGCAGTATATAAAAGCTGATTGTATTGAAAGCGGAGGCGTTGTAAACGGAGTAGAATACATGGGTCAGTACGGGACGTAAGGAGACGCTCCCCAGCTTGTATCTGTTGCTCTAGAATCAGTAAGTGCTGCTTTCTTTGTTTCCCCTGTCGAATTTGGTAGCTGGTTATAGTAGCACGGATAGATGCCTTAAAACCCTCCCACCAAGCCCAGCTCGCTGTGTCATGGGGTGAGTTAAAATGAAAATAATCTTGGATAGCGGCCTTTATGTCAACCTGAAAATCTTTTTGATCCAGTAGGGATCTATCAAAAAACCAAGCACGAGGATGATCATCTCGCGTAGTGACATGCAATGAAAAAGATATGGCAGCATGGTCAGAAATATGAAGAGGATGAGTCCTAGCCGTGTCCACTTGAGAAATCAGTGCTTTGGAAATGAGAAAAAAAATCTATTCTAGATTGTGAGTGATGGGGGCAGAAAAAAAGGTGTACTCTAAGTCGGTGGGGTGAAGCAGCCTCCATATATCTACTAGCGCAAGGTCTTGCATTAGAGCTGTATGGGTAGCAAGACTCTTGGGTGGACTACCCGTTCTGGGCGGTTGTCTATCTATCAAAGGGTCTAGCACTTGATTGAAATCGCCACCAAGTATTAATGGAGTATTGGCAGAGGCCTGTGCCAACTGCGCAATACTTGCATAGTAAGCAGGGTTATCCACATTCGGGGCATAAATACAAATACACGTGAATTCACAATCTCCAACCTTAAATGTGCACGGGTCCATCTACCCTCCTTATCAGAGCTAGTATCTATTACAGTAGCTTGCAAAGACCTCTTAACCGGAATGGCCACCCCACACCGTTTGGAAACGGCGGGAGAATAGGCAGCCACCAGATAAGGTTTAGCATTGAGTTTCAGTGTTTCAGCGGAATTTAGATGCGTTTCCTGAAGAAACACTAAATCAGCATGCTCATGATTAAGATAGCTAAGAATTTTCTTTCTTTTGATTGGACTATTGATGCCTTTTACGTTAAGTGATAAGATCTTACATAAGGCCATTGAGCAAGGTTAAAAATTCTGAAAGAGAACATAATAGCGCACATAAGTTCACAATGTCCCTCATAGTAACTGTATCTGGCTGTACACATGACATGATAGAAAATAAGCTAATGCAATACAATGAAGCGCCCCACATTAAAAAATAAGAACCGCAGCGCGGTAGAGAAGAAGCAGAACCCCAGAAATTACTGGCGACCATGTGTCTGCGGGGAGAAACTCCAGAGAAGGCCGAAATTGAAAACATATAACCTGTACAACTGTGCGTGCTCCGAATCCAACCGAGGCACACATCATGGAGGGATAGAAGACCAAGTAAGTCATATAAAGACAGAAAGAAAAGTCCAGGCAGTCTCTGTACTTGGCGATGACCACCACATCGGGCCCTTCAAAATGGCGGACAGAGCCGGCAGATAATAAGTCCAAGTTGTTTGGGTTAACGCATCTGCTCTGCTTCTTTGGAGTCTAAAAATGTTGATAGTAGATCAGGATCTTCGAATGTCCTAGTTTGGTTGTGGAGAGTCACTCGGAGCTTCGCTGGATACAACAGGCCAAAAGCGAGCCTGTAGCTGTTGAAGTCGAGGGCGAAAAGCAAGGAGCCTCTTCCGACGGTCAACTGTGGGCTTTGCCAAATCAGGGAAGAAGGAGACTTTATGACTTTCAAACTCCAGATGACGATTCGCCCGGGCAGCATTTAGAATTTGTTCCACTTGTTGATATCGTAGTAATCGAAAGATAATAGGCCGGGGGGTCGTGCGGTTGAGCGCCATATGGGTAGGAACACGATGTGCTCGATCGATTTCCAGGTCTCTATGAAATGTGATCTTCAACAAGGAGGGAAGAGTTTTGAGCAAGAATTCTCTGATATCTCCTGCTTCCGCCCCCTCCGGTATTCCAAGAAGCCTCACATTGTTGCGACGGGCGCGATTATTGCTATCTTCTAACTCTTTTTGAAGATTCTGTATCTGGCGCTCAGCCTTGTCCAGTTTGACCAAGCGCACCGCGTGCGAGTCGAGGACCCCCGCCATGTTGTCCTGCCGTAATGAAAGGCTTTCAAGTCGGTCCTGGAGCACACCGAGGTCTTCTCGCATGGCTCGAAGCGCTTCTCCGTTGGACTGCACCAGTTCCTTCACTCCGCGTATTTCCTCTAAGAGCTCCTGATGCATTTCGGGGTTTTCCCGAAGTGGAACCATCTTCTGTGGGGAAGACACCTCTGTTTTGGAGCGTTTTCCGTGTGAAGAAGAAGGAGACCCGAAGTCCAAGCGCGCTGGTTTATGGGCCGCCATCCCCCCGAGGTACCCCGGTAAGTTCGGAGCAAAAAATTGAATTTATGTAGGTATTAAGTCAGGATTCTGAGTAGGCCTCTCGGGAGCTTCAGCGCGAAGCGTCTAACCCGCTGGACATCAGGCTCCGCCCCCCCCTGACTGACCTTTTCAATGCCTCGTTGGAGTCGGGAGTGGTGCCAAAGGACTGGAGAGAGGCTCATGTGGTGCCTTTACACAAAACCAAAAGTAAGGATGTGGTTGAAAACTACAGGCCCATTAGTTTAACTTCGGTGGTGAGTAAATTATTGGAAATGCTGCTGAAAGAGAAAATAGTGAGGTTTCTGGAGTCCAGCCGATTACAGGATCCGAGGCAGCATGGATTCACCAGAGGCAGGTCTTTTCAGACAAATCTGATTGATTTCATTGACTGGGTGACCAGGGAGTTGGACCGAGGGAGAGCCCTAGATGTGGTGTATTTGGATTTCAGTAAAGCCTTTGACACTGTTCCTCACAGGTGACTTATAAACAAACTGAGCACCCTAGGGATGGACCCTAAAGTTACTGCTTGGGTTAGAAATTGGTTGGGTGGGAGGCGACACAGAGTACAAGTAAATGGAGCTCACTCTGAGGAGAAGGATTTTACCAGTGGTGCGCCCCAGGGATCTGTCCTTGGTCCAATTCTTTTTAACATCTTTGTTAGTGATATAGTGGAAGGGCTGTCGGGTAAGGTTTGCCCCTTTGCGGATGACACCAAAATCTGCAATAGACTAGACAGCCAGGAAGGTGTAGATAACATGTGGAGGAACCTAGCTAAGCTTGAAGAATGGTCTAGAATTTGGCAGCTGGGATTTAATGTTAAAAAATGTAAGGTCATCCATTTGGGCTGCAGCAGTCCAAGGGAGCAATATAGTATGGGGGTAAAGTACTTTTGTCCACTAGGAAGAGCGGGACCTAGGCGTGGTTGTGTCTGATGATCTTAAAGTAGCTAAAACAGGTAGAAAAGGCGACAGCAAAAGCTAGAAGGATGCTTGGGTGCATATGGAGAGGAATGGCTAGCAGAAAAAAGGAGGTGATAATGCCTCTCTATAAGTCTTTGGTGCAACCTCATTTGGAGTATAGTGTGCAATTCTGGAGACCGCACCTTCAAAAGGATGTTAACAGGATGGAGTCGGTGCAGAGAGTGGCTACTAAAATGATTAGTGGTCTTCATTATAAAGCATATGAGGACAGACTTAAGGATCTTAATATGTACACCTTTGAGGAAAGGCGGGATAGAGGTGATATGATTGAGATGTTTAAATACCTCCGTGGCATAAATGTTCACGGAGAGAGCCTCTTTCAATTGAAAGCAAGTTCTGCTACGAGGGGACATGGGATGAGGGTGAAGGGAGATAGATTCAGGAGTGATATGCGGAAATATTTCTTTACGGAAAGAGTAGTGGATCTGTGGAATAGTTTCCCAGTGGAGGTGGTAGAGATGAGGACAGTAACTGAATTCAAAAAGCATGGGACAAACACACAGGATCTCTAAAGGTAAAAGGGTACTGTTGTAGTTGTTGATATGGAAGGACAGACTAGATAGGCCATGTGGTTTTTTTCTGTCATCATATTTCCATGTTTCTATGTTTCTATGACAAGGGGAAGGGTCATAGGGAGGTAGAGGGGAATGCTCGGTATGGGGAGGGCTAAGATGGAGGAGAGATGCTTGATAAGGGGCATGCAAAGATGGAGGGGAGCTTCTGGACACAGATGACATAGTGCTACAGAGTGAAGAAACTAGACTTGACAGGAAATAGAGAGATGGAATGGAGATGCTAGACATGGGAGTAAATAAGGAGCAAGGTGGGAATGCTGGACAGGACAAGGGGAAATAGGGAGGAGAAATTTTGAATACAGTATGGGGGAGGGATATTGGGTGAAAGTGAAGTGGAGATGCTGGATAGTAGGGATAAAGGGAAGGGAGGGATGAATGACACAGCAGGGAAGAGAGAAAGGGAAGAATTAGTGATAGACTGGGGAATAAGAGGCTATGGAGAGAGATGGGAAAATAGGTTGGGTTTAAGATTGAAGGGCATTAGATTAAAGACAAGATGATGAGGAGAGAAATTTGAGTCGACAGATTAAAAAAATTACATAGAAGAAAGCTGAAAAATAAAATCACTATCAGAGATGGATGTAGATAGGAGACGTAGCAGTTGGACTTGAGACCCTGGACACACCTAAGAAAATATGCAGGAAAACAGAAAGCAGAGACTGAAACCAACACAATTAGAAAAAAAGAATGGCCAGACAACAAAGGTAGAAAAAAATATTTTATTTTCAATTTAGTGATTATAATATATCAGTTTTTGTAATTTACATGTGTTTTCTTTATATGAATCTTCCTATTTGGTGAGAGTGTGGCTTCCTAGGATTTGTTTAATTTTTGTCAACATATTTCTATTTTATTTTGTGGTCACGTATTCTGTACTTGGTGAGGGTATATCAGCATTCTAAGGGCAAGTTTACTAAAGGTTGATGCATGTTAATGAAAATTAATACGCTATAAGTGCTGCCATGACCTATAGTAATGGTTCTCAACCCAGTCCTCTGGCACCTCGGGGTCAAGTTTTCAGGATATCCATAATGAATATGCATGAGATAGATCTGCATATTCACCAGTTTGGTATCTTGAACGTGCCGTAGTCAGCTGTAAAGGACTATTTTATTTGCTCCATTTTTATACTATCTGTTTTAGAAGCAGTATTGCAGTGAGTTACTGACTACCCCCTGAAGAAGGCGTCCAACTGAAACGCATTGAGGTTTCTTAATAAAGGCTTTTAAAACCATCACTGTTTGGTGCACCTGTTCTGTGCTATTTCTGTCATCACCTACAGGAGTTTGTGCTCTTCTTTTGACCTAAGTGTGTGAAGCCAGGTATTTTGTTAGTATGGAATTTCTATGTAGGAATATGGCTTGTTCAGTTTTCCCAGTAGGTGTATGGATGTTCTAGGTTCTATGGTGGTGCCCTTTTCTTGATAGACTCCTTGCTGCGGGCATTTTGGAAGTTAGTGCTGCTATGAAATGGCAGTTTTGCTCTATGGGTCCTGTATTGTAGGTTCTTGCTTTTCTTTTTATTTCTTGTGTCGAGTCAACAGTAAGGTGTTGGTGGTTGGTATTGCAATATGGATTGCTTTGAGATTTGCAGTTTTGCATACTTGATGCTGCCATTCTGAAATTTTAAAATGTTTTGTCACTTCAGATTCAAGGAAATCTTAAAGTTTAAGAGAATGTCTCTCTTAATGATTTTAGTAGCCTGACAGCGTCACTGCTGCTGATTTCTGGGCTTTTCTAACTCTGGCATGATCCAATCCAGCCTGGGCACTATGATTTTGAATTCATGACTACCAGGATTCATTTTTCTCATTTTATAGCTTCCCTCATCAATAAGCTGGACATAGCAATGACCAAATAAATTCAGTATACAGATATTTATAATGGTTTATTCTTTTGTGAGTATATGAAAATTAATTTTGATTCATGATTTTTGTTATTTTTGTTCTATTTTAATGACTGTTTTAATAAATTGTGTATAAATGTATGTTTGGAAGCTTCCTAGATTTTTAGATGGGCAGCATATAAATGTTAAAATTAATTAAATTTATACAAATGAGGTCCAATGACTATGCAAATATTGATGCAAATAAGGCCAGGCAGTAAGTCTCCACACGTGGCCCTGCATGACCCTCGAGCTGCCCCTGCTTGGCACATCTCCAAATGGAACAGGCTCAGAGGACTCTAAAAGCTCAGTGGATCCAGGCCACAGGAGGACTCAGGGATTGTCTGTTGTTACTGATCCATTCATTTAGTCTTTGCAATGGTGGCCAATTCATCACAATTTGCTCAAAGGTCTCCCCTTCCAAATTGCTCCACCATAAGAAATATTGATGACAGATGCATCCAAACTGGGTTGGGGAGCTCATCTCAATGAGTTTCACACTCAGGGAACTTGATCCTTTCAGTTTGCATCAGATCAACGTCTTGGAACTAAGAGCCATAGCAAGAGGAATGCAAAGGCTTTCAAAGATCGGCAAACTGACAAACTGACAATCAAATAGCAATATTCTACATTAATAAGGAAGGAGTTTCGGACTTGTACCTCCCTGTGTTGGGAAACAGCAGATTATTGTCCAACCTATTTTTTATGCAAGCACCACAAGATTTTAAGATATGGTTTTATGGTACTACGATTGAGTTTTTGACTCAGGGAATCTACCCAGATATTTTGGGAGATATCTTTCTGAGACCTATTCCTAAAGATAAGAAGTTGAGTATGACCAAGATTACCAACTTTTACCCTATAGCCAATATATCCTTGTTAATCAAAGTTCAAGAAACAATTGTAGCAAATCAATTAATTTCTTATTTGGATAGATTTGATATTTTGAGAGCCTATCAATTCGGTCTTAGGAAAGTTTACAGTACTGAATTGATTATTTAGCAGGCCTTCTGCGGTTTGATTTAAGCTCAGCTTTTGATCTAATAGATAATGATGTGTTAATGCTCCTATTAGAACATATAGGGATTACAGGTGTAGTTCGTAGACGGTTCTATGGTTTTTGAAGTATAGAAGATATTGGTTGCAGTTAGGCCAATACAGCTTATTGGGTGGGATGCTTGTTGTAGGGTTCCACACGGCTCCCCACTGTCACCAATCCTTTTTAATTTAATTATGACTACCCTAGGACATGCTTTGGAACAATTAAACTTAAAACTTTGTACCTGTGCAGATGATATCTCTTTGTTATTTACTTTTCCTCCATCTTCTAAGGATTTCTATTTAACTATTAATGCTACTGTAGTAAAGTCGGAAGTCTGGGCAAAATTGTTATGACTACAAGTTAATATTTCTAAAATGAAGGTTATCGGGGTCATTCTGAGCCATGAATAGTGGGAATGGAGATCCCGTTAGGATGTTCATCCCCGTTATTCGACTCCTCTGCTGACCCCAACTAACATCCCCGTACGGGGGCAGGAAAGCGGCAGTGTGGGGGCGGAGTTAGGACGGGCAGTGGGCAGTCCGCGGCCCTGGATGTACAGGGCCGATTCAAATATTGGCCCTGTACATCCGGGGCTGGCAGACTGAACGGGGAACTTATTCCACCTCTGAGGTGGAATACGTTTCCCTAGTCAGCGGAGGATGGAAGGTCCGGACAGTGGAGGAGGTAGGAGGGGGTGGAGGAGATTCCCCGCAGCCTGACTCTGTCCTTGGGAAGCCAGATCGAGGATGAGGCTGTGGAGAATGAAAAATCTGGTCTGCGGCTAGGGATCACGGCTCCTGAATGGCGCCACGGTGCCACGGCAACCAGACGCCATAGTGCCACGGCTCCATTCAGGAGCCTTGACTGAGTTTGCTGGGCTAGGTCTGTACGTGCAGGCTGACCGGGATCGGGGTCCTGGCCTGCACACAATTCTGATCCCACGGGGCTAGACGTGCCCCACAGGATCAGAATCCCATCTAACCCTGGTTCCGACCAGGCGTACAGAGGGCCAGAACGTCCAGGATGGAATCAGGCCCTATATGTTTTTTTTTTTTAAAGTTCTTTATTAAATTTTCCAAAAAAACACACACAATAAACGATAAGCAAATACAAAAGCAAGAGCAACATTAGAAGAAAACAATACAGAAAAACAATACAGCACACACCCCCCATCCCCCCCCCAGGCTCTCAGGGAAAGAAAATAGATACACATCCAAGCCAGGGAAGTCAGCCCCCATCAGCAACCTTCTCTGAGTAGCGGCCATGCCACCTCCACAAATTAACAACATAGCATGGAGACAGATTACTGTGATTAGACAACAACTGAGCGGGCAACATATTGATCAAGAAGAGACCATTTGTCATGGCAAAGCTCCCCTCTATCAGGGTGGTGTAGCTTATCGTATAACCTTTCATACTTGGCATATTGACAAACCAGGCTCCACCATTCTCCCTGCCGCAGCTCCGCCAAGGACTTCCAATGAACCAATATCAACTTGAAAGCTACAGCAACCATAAAGTTCAAAAGAAAGTCCTTGGTCTTGCAGCCACCCCGGGCTAACCCCAGAGATCGAAAAAAGACAACATTTTTGGAAAGCTTATCAGGAATGTCCAGTATTACTTGAATTTTACTCCAGATCTCTGCCCAAAAGCGCTGGACATGAGGGCACTCATAAAACATATGTAGGAATGTGCCTTTTGCTGTCTGGCAGGACCAACAAACCCCTGTAGATGACCGGTCCCATTTAGCCACCTTCACGGGTGTGAGATGGGCCCTATGCAACAGAAAATACAGGGATTGAGTGATGGGTGCCGAGCGGGAGACTCTGGTTGTAGTGCTCCACAACTGCGCCCACAGATCCTGTACTCGTGCCAAAGGCAATTCAGATTCCCAGACCTTATATATAGCCCCTTCGGGTCCGTACAGGCATAGTCCCGGAATAAAGCATATATACCTGAGATCATACCCTTTTGCCCATACATAACTTTGAGATTTTGAAGTAATGTTTCCTCCTCAACTAAATCGCGGACTGGGATCTGAGCTGCCGCAACACAATGCTTGACTTGCAGCCATCGGAAATAGCTATTCTGAGGCATGAAAAATTCCTCCCTAAGGGAGTTGAAATCCTTCCAGCCAAAGGTCCCTACTAACTGCCCCAAAGTCCAAATTCCCCTATCTTGCCAGCTGTGCCAGGCAAACCTCCGCCCCCTGATCTTAAGTAAAGGATTCCACCATAGCGGTGTCCGTCTGGAAGGCTGCCCATCTTTGCCCGCCAATTGCAGCAACTGTACGAAAGCAGCTTGAGTGGCCCGGACTACCCTGCCCTGCGGCCCATCTTCAGGATGTAACATCCCTAACAAATGTCTCAAAGGGTAGGGGCCCACCATTTGGGTCTCTACTTGAAGCCATCTGGGGCCAGGGGTTTCCCCCCCTATATCTAACCACACAAGTCCCTGCTTGATGAGAAGTGCGTGATGATACCATTGAAAATCAGGAAAGTGAACGCCTCCCTTTTCCTTAGGGGCTTTAAGTTTCTTGAGAGCAATACGAGGCTGGGCATCCTTCCAAAGGAACCTCAAAAGACTTCTCTCAAGTTTAGAAAACACCTCTACCGGTATGGTGAAAGGGAGCATACCCAGCACATAGTTGATCTTAGGGGCCAGTACCATTTTGATAACTTCAAGTCTGCCCCACCAAGTAAGATATAAAGGGGACCATGCTAGTATTTTACTACGGACTATCCGAGTGAGCTCCTCGACGTTCACTCGTACAGTATCAGTTACAGAAGCACTATACCAGGCCCCCAGATATTTAATGCCGGTCGGCTCCCATCGAAACGGAAAGGGGGCCATCATTTCGACTGTCGGGCAGCTATTTAGGGGGAAGGCCACGGACTTGTCCCAATTTATCTTATACCCGGAGATACTGGAATAGTTATTAATTAAAGTCAAGATCTGTGGGATCTCCTCAGGTTGCGTGAATAACAATAGGTCATCCGCATAAGCGGATAACTTCACTTTCTCCCCAGCAATATGGAAACCCTGAATAGCTTCACATTCCCGCACAGCGATGGCTAAGGGTTCGAGGGCCAGATCAAAAAGTAGCGGGGATAAAGGACAGCCCTGGCGAGTGCCCCGGTGCAGGGAGAAGGAACGATGCAGGCGGCCGTTGGCAAAAACCCTCGCACTGGTACTAGCATACAGTAGCTTAACCTTACCTATAAACCCCTCCCCAAGGCCGAACCAAGTTAAGACAGAGAAGAGGAAGGGCCACTCCAGCCTATCGAATGCCTTTTCAGCATCTAGGGAGAGGGCTACATAAGGGGACGTATCTGCTGCCGCCCTGTCTATTAAGTTGCACAGGAGCCGGGCATTATCAAACGTGGACCTGCCTGGTATAAAGCCGCACTGATCAGGGTGCACTAAATCGGCCATTACAAGGGCCAGCCGATTGGCCAAAATACTCGCATATATTTTGTAGTCTACATTTAGCAGGGAGATAGGTCGATAGTTCCTGACATTTTCGGGGTTTTTCCCAGGTTTCTTCTCCAAAACCACGACAGTGGCCTCTGAAAAATTGCCGGGGCGGCCAGAGTCCTTTTCCAACTCCCCAAAATACAACATAAATAGGGAATCAGCTCATCACTCAGAACTTTATAAAGCTCTGCAGGCATCCCATCAGGGCCCGCAGCCTTCCCCCCTGACATGGCTTTGATGGCCATGGAGACCTCCTTACAGGAAAAAGGTCGACCAAGCTGTTCAGCTTGCTGGGCTCCTAATATGGGGTGTCTAAGCGGGTCAAGGAATCGCGCTATCTCTGCGGGATCTGCGATTGCCTCCGAGGAATACAGCCTGTCATAGAAGGATGAAAACTCTTCCAAAATTTGATCATCCGCAACCAATCTAGACTGGCTGTCATCCACAAGAGAGACAATCTAGCCTTTTCCCTTTCTCCCGCGCAGAGTACTGGCCAGGAGCTTGCTAGACCTATTTTGCTCGACATGATATCTGGCCGCTTGTTTCAACATTACCTGCTCTATCTCAGAGCTCAAGAGCTCATTGTATTGGAATCGTAGCCTCTGTAACCTAAGCAGGATCCCAGCATCAGGCTGCCGAATCCATAACCGCTCCCCCGCTCTAATCTGACTTTCCAGGGCAGCTAGCTGCTCCTTCCTCCTCTTGGCTTCCTTGATCTTATAGCTAGTAATAGTTGCCCTTAGGGAGGCCTTAAAAGCTTCCCACCAGGCCCAACAAGCAGTATCCCCTAATTTATTGTGCAAGAAATATGTCTGAATCGCATCCCTTAATTCTAATTGGAAGGGAGGCTCCGCGAGCCAGGCCCTATTAAAGGACCACATTGGACTACCACCAGCGGCTGCCTGCAATGGGATTCGAAGTGTAATAGCTGAGTGATCAGACACAGTCCCACCCAGTATTTCCGCAGCACAGCAGCCAGGCGCCAGGGACCGGGAGATTAGAAAAAAATCTATCCTGGAGAGAGAATTGTGCACTGGTGAGCGAAACGTGAAATCCTTTTCAGTAGGATGGAGCAGTCTCCAAACATCAACCAGTCCACAATCATCTTTGAGAGCTTTAAAGGCACTATCTGCCCGAGAGGGTCGGTTTATTCTCGCAGGGCAGCGATCTATCAAAGGCTCGTTTACCAAATTGAAGTCCCCCCCAACAATTATCGGGGCAGTGTAATCCTTCTGTAGGGAACTATTCAGGGCTTTGAAAAAGTCAGGGTCATCTTTGTTCGGGCCATACACATTGACAAGTAAAAACCGGACACCCCCTACTTCTATCAGGGACCGTGCCCACCTCCCGTATGTATCGTTGCTAGCTTGGACTACCATTGCCCCCAACGATTTCCGCACTAGAATGGCTACTCCATTTTTTTTACGGTCCGCTGGAGAAGAGCCCGCTAGAAGATACTTCTTACCCTCAAGTTTCAGTGTTTCCTGAGTAGTAAGATGTGTCTCCTGCAATAATACAACATCTGCTTGATGCAGGGCACAATACATTAGGATTTTTTTCCTTTTCATGGGAGTCTTGATGCCCTTCACATTGAGAGATAGGACTTTTAACCAATTAGCCATTGTCATTCAGGAAGCAGCATACTCCGAATGACAGGGCACAGCCATGTAACTTCGCAGAAAAATCCCCCCGGGGTTGACTATCCCTGCGAACAACACTTAGAGTCCTTCCCTGAGAGCCAACAGAAACTCCCCAACAAAACACCCCCGGATAACAATGAAAACTGGGGTGAGTCAGCAAGGACATCCAACAATACGCAGCCTGGCCCCCATGAAAATTACCCGCCACCCCCATTTAGCCACGCCATTAAAAGACAAACATAATTAAAGTTAAAGAAACAGTGAGGTCACACATGTACAGCCTAGAAACTCAACAAGGGGGCTCCCCTTTATCTAAGGCCACAACCATCTGTATCCCCTTCGCTTCACATAACACCCCTGCACAGGCCAACCAGACAGTAAGATTTTTATCTGCCCGCCCCGGCTCTGCGCCGCGGGAGGCCCAGACCCGGCACCCCTAACAGCATGGAGCCACGGGGGAGACCCCGAATCAGCAAGTCCACAAACCGTCCATATAGGAGACCGTCCTCTAGCAGCCACTGCCAATTAACTCGACTGCATTTGTAAGGCCTCCTGGCCTTCAATATACACCGCCAGTTCTGCCGGATCCTCGAAAGTCTTGGTCTCATTGTTTAGGGTCACCTTGAACCGGGCTGGACTGAAGAGGCCATATCGTGCTTGTAGGCACTGGAGCCGGGGCCGAAACGCCAGGAATTGCTTGTGCCGTGCAGCAGTTGGTTTGCTGAAGTCTGGGTAAAAGGCCACACGCTGACCCCCGGACAGTAGGGGCTGGGCGGTCTTAGCTGCCATAAGAATTTGGAGGGCATGTTGGTGCCGGAGCGCACAGAATATCATCGGGCGCGGGAATTTAGAGTGTTGGTTAGCTGAGTTTGAAAGCCGGTGGGCTCTTTCAATTTCAAACGGGCGGGAAAATTCCACCTTCAGGAGCTTTGGGATCAAAGATTCTAGGTAACTTATGGGGTCACTCCCCTCAGCCCCCTCCGGAATCCCGAGGACTCTGACATTATTCCGTCGGGCCCTGTTGTTCGCGTCCTCGAAGTTCTTCTCTAGCCCCTCCAACTTACGGATCATCCTCGGGACGAGGGCCAGACGCTCCTCGTGGTCCGCCACGACCTTTTCCACTCTGTCCACTCTTTGCGTGATCTGCTGCATCTGCACAGTCAGCTCCTTCAAACACGTTTGCATAGCGTCCAAGGATTCACCATAGGCATCCACTCGGCAGCGGACCGCCCGCACCTCCTTCAGAACTTCCTTCAATCCCTCCGATGCCTTGGACGGCGCCGCCATTTTTTGCGGGGAGAGAGGGTCAGATTTAGACCTCTTGGTGCCGGCCGCCACCGCAGCAGCAAAATCGAGTCGGGTCTGCTTACTGGCTGCCATGTGTAACCCCTGGCACCTCAAAGCGCTGTGTTTTAGGCGGGTAAAGATGTTAGAGACCAGGATTCGTGATCAAGAGGCCAGGAGAGCAACTCTTATGTGGCCATGTTGGATCCTCGCAGGCTCCGCCTCGGGCCCTATATGTTTTAATAACCGGAGCCTTTATTGTGTGCGCTGTAATAATTACATTTGAAGACAGATTCTGTTTTAAAAATTTTAGAGGTTCTGTTTGATACAGATTTGACATTTGAAGCTTATGTCAGCTCAATTGTTTCTAAAACCTAATAATAAATTACATCAATTGCCCAGACTAAAGGGTTATTTTTCTAAAGAACATTTTCAACTTATGGTACAAAGTTCCATATTATCATATTTGGATTACAAAAATGTATTATTTCTGAATTTCTGGAAGGCAAAAGGAAAAGGAGACCGCTATGGTTTTCGAAAGAAGTAGCTGAAAAAGTGAAGAAAAAGAGGGAGGCCTTCATGAAATACAGGAGATCACAGAGAGAGGAAGACAGGCATCTGTATTTGGAAAAACATAGAGAAGCTAGCAAAGTAGTCAAGAAGGCAAAGATTCAAAAGAAGGAGGAAATAGACAATGCAATAATATGGGGGGATAAGACATTTTTCAGATATATTAGTGAGAAGAGGAAGGGCAAAAGTGGTATTGTCAGACTCAAGGGTGCAGGGGGGAATATGTAGAAGCTGATAAGGATAAAGCGGAATTGCTTAACAAATATTTTTGTTCTGTGTTCACAGATGAAGAACCAGGAGCAGGACCTCAGAAAACACAACACAAATAGGAACAGAAGTGAGGGACATCTTGAACAATTTTCAGAAGACTGTGTTTGTGAGAAACTAGCTCAACTTAAAGTAGACAAAGCGATGGGACCGGATGGGATACACCCTAGAATACTGAGGGAACTTGGGGACGTTCTAGCAACTCCACTGACTGACCTTTTCAGTGCCTCGTTGGAGTCGGGAGTGGTGCCAAAGGACTGGAGAGAGGCTCATGTGGTGCCTTTACACAAAACCAGAAGTAAGGATGTGGTTGAAAACTACAGGCCGGTTAGTTTAACTTTGGTGGTGAGTAAATTATTGGAAACGCTGCTGAAAGAGAAAATAGTGAGGTTTCTGGAGTCCAGCGGATTACAGGATCCGAGGCAGCATGGATTCACCAGAGGCAGGTCTTGTCAGACAAATCTGATTGATTTCTTTGACTGGGTGACCAGGGAGTTGGACCGAGGGAGAGCCCTAGATGTGGTGTATTTAGATTTCAGTAAAGCCTTTGACACTGTTCCTCACAGGCGACTTATAAAGAAACTGAGCACCCTAGGGATGGACCCTAAAGTTACTGCTTGGGTTAGAAATTGGTTGGGTGGGAGGCGACACAGAGTACAAGTAAATGGAGCTCACTCTGAGGAGAAGGATGTTACCAGTGGTGTGCCCCAGGGATATGTCCTTGGTCCGATTCTTTTTAACATCTTTGTTAGTGATATAGCGGAAGGGCTGTCGGGTAAGGTTTGCCTCTTTGCAGATGATACCAAAATCTGCAATAGAGTAGACACCCAGGAAGGTGTAGATAACATTAGAAGGGATCTAGCTAAGCTTGAAGAATGGTCTAGAATTTGGCAGCTGGGATTTAATGTTAAAAAATGTAAGGTCATGCATTTGGGCTGCAGCAATCCAAGGGAGCAATACAGTATAGGAGGTGAAGTTCTTTTTTCCACTAATGAAGAGCGGGACCTAGGCGTGGTTGTGTCTGATCTTAAAGTAGCTAAACAGGTAGAAAAGGCGACGGCAAAAGCTAGAAGGATGCTTGGGTGCATACGGAGAGGAATGGCTAGCAGAAAAAAGGAGGTGATAATGCCTCTGTATAAGTCTTTGGTGCGACCTCATTTGGGAGTATAGTGTGCAATTCTGGAGCCCGCACCTTCAAAAGGATGTGAACAGGATGGAGTCGGGGCAGAGGGTGGCTACTAAAATGATTAGTGGGCTTCATTATAAAGCAGGTGAGGACAGACTTAAGGATCTTAATATGTACACCTTAGAGGAAAGGCGGGATAGAAGTGATATGATTGAGATGTTTAAATACCTCCATGGCATAAATGTTCAGGGAGAGAGACTCTTTCAATTGAAAGCAAGTTCTGCTACGAGGGGACATGGGATGAGGGTGAAGGGAGATAGATTCAGGAGTGATATGCGGAAATATTTATTTACGGAAAGAGTAGTGGATCCATGGAATAGTCTCCCAGTGGAGGTGGTAGAGATGAGGACAGTAACTGAATTCAAAAAAGCATGGGACCAACACAGAGGATCTCTAAAGGTAAAATGTGGACTGTTGTAGTTGTTGATATGGAAGGACAGACTAGATAGGCCATGTGGTCTTTTTCTGTCATCATGTTTCTATGTTTCTATGTTCCGTAAACATCAGATTAAACACCTACAGTTGTATTAAATACAACTGCCCACCTTATCTATGACGTTTCATGGTATACTGCATTAACCCCCTTATTTTATAAACGACATTTGTTAAAAGTTTCAAATCAGATTCGATTTAAGTCTTTTACTTTTCTATTTAGATTTTTTAATGACTTTGTTCCAGAATATTTTTCATCTTTATTACTTCCACTTGTGATATGTAAATCTAAGCACTTACAATCAGCAAATACTTTATTGTATCCACCATGTAGAGTGTCTACTCAAAATCATGCTTTATGCATACCATTTCATACATGGCAGCACTGTATTGGTCAGAATTGCCCAAACAATTGAAAAGTATTTTTTATATTTATCAATTTTGCAAAGGATTGACAAACTGGCTGTTTAATTTTAATTAGAGTTTTTTATTATTTCTTTTAATTATGCTTTTTTCTTGCTATAAAACTGCACAGAACCACAATGTTGATTGAGATCGGGCCGGTATACAAAATTGTGTTAGAATTAGATTAGATTAGAACAGTCAGGTTATGGAAAATTGCCATCACCCAGGGGATAGACTTGAGAACCACATACCTACCAGTCAAGCAAACACTCTCATGGACAGACTGGATCCGAGTCCTTCAGCTATACGAATGAAAATTGGACAAGAAGGATACAACTCGCATATTTCAGGAGTGGGGCACCCCTTAATAGATCTTTTCGCACACGTTGCTGCCCTACCTCCAGCAGGATCTAAAAGATACCTATACCCACATCCGGATTCATTCCAGGCACTGTCCGTTCCTCCGCTTCATCGTAGGTGGGTGCTACTATCAGTATAGGGTTCTGCCCTTCGCTTCTCTCGGCTGCCCCAAGGGTGCTCACCAAGTGCCGGAAGGTGGTTGCCACCTATCTCCGACTACAAGGTGTCTTTGTGTTCCTCTATCTGGACGATTGGCTCATAAGAGCAGGCTCACCAGAGGAAGTCCATCTAGTGGGCCACTGAACCCTCTTGCTGCTGTTTGGTTTGGGGTTTGCCATCAACTACCCCAAATCCCACGTGCAGCCCATGCAATGTCTGGCTTTCATAGGAATCCTCCTCAATGTTACTCAGGCCAGGGCCTTCCTCCCTCTAGACAGGGCCCAACAGCTTGCATCCCTGGTGACCAAAGTGCAGGGTCGCATGACAGTATCAGCCTGCCTCATGCTGCGCTTCTTGTGGCACATGGCCTCGGTGGTTCATGTGATCCCAGATACCCGCCTATGAATGTAGCAGGCACAGTGATCCCTCAGTGCTCAATGGTCTCAGGCCGTGGGTCAACTAGACAATCATGTGCGGGTCACTAGGCCCCTTGCAAGCTCCCTCACTTGGTGCAGCATCTGCCAAACCTCATGGCAGGTCTGCCTTTCCAGGCCCCACCAGCCCAGAGCGTCCTCACCACTGACGCTTCCAAGTTCGGGTGGGGAGCCCATTGCAATGGTCTTTGCTCCCAGAGCATCTGGACACAAGAGGAAAGCCTGCAGCAGATCAACTTTCTCGAGCTCTGGGTGGTGGTGAATGCCCTTCAAGTGTTCCAGAAAACCAATTGTCAAATCAGGTGGTCTCATCCAGAGGGACAACCAGGTAGTAATGTTCTACCTAAACAAGCAGGGAGGTGCGAGCTCATACCTCCTATGCTGGGAGGCGGTCCACATCTGAACCTTTGCCATGGTGAGGGGCATGTTCCTTTAGGTGGCCTACCTCCTGGGACATGAGAATATTCTGGTGGATAGGCTCATCAGGGTACTTCAGCCGCACGAGTGGTCCACTCTTTCTTCTGGCGCTGGAGGACTCCAATGATGGACCTCTTACCAGCCTCAGCAATGCTCAGTTGCCTTGCTTTATTCCCGGATCCCATCCAGGGACCAAGCGGCGGCCAATGCCTTTTTCTTCCCATGGATGGGGAATCTGCTATATGCATATCCTCCCACTCCACTGGTTCCACAAATTCTGCTAAAGATTCTATCAGACTGGGCCACGGTGATCCTCATTGCTCCCCGTTGGCCCCAGCAACCATAGTTTCCACTGCTGCTGCAGCTGTCTCAAGCAGCCCCAGTTCCTCTGGGTCACATTCTGGACATGCTATCACAGTAGGACAGATTTCTCCTGCACCCCAACTTTTGCTCTCTGGCACGGACAACCTGGCTGCTGAACGGGTAGCTCTGGCTCTCTTCCATCTTTCCAAGTATTCCACCAGGCAGGTGTATGCCTTCAGGTGGCGCAGGCTTTCACTGTGGTGTGCCAACAAGGGCCTTAGCCCATTCTCCGGCCTGATGCAAGCCATATTCCAGTACCTGTTGCACCTTTCTCATGCTGGCTTGAAGTCCAACTCCATCAGAATGCACCTCAGTGCCCTGGCTGCACATTACCATCTGGTGGATGGACAATCCATCTGTGTCCATCCTGTCGTGGGCTGCTTCATGAGAGGTCTCCTCATCTCGTGACCCCCGGTGGCATGGGACCTGAATGTGGTTCTTGGGAAACTCATGGTTCCTCCCTTTGAAACTGCTTGCTTCTACTCACCTCAAGTTCCTTTCCTGGAAAGATGTCTTTCTCGTCACGCCCACTTCCACTCGGTGGGTCAGTGAGCTGCAGGCATTGGTGGCTCATGCCCCATATACCAGATTTCAAAAGAATTGGGTGATTCTACGCACCCATCCCAAATTTCTACCAAAGGTAATATCTACGCTCCATCTCAACCAGGAGGTGGTTCTCCCCACCTTTTTTCCTAGACCTTATGCATCTCGGTTGGAGGCCTCCCTCTATACCATCACTGTAAGAGGGCGCTTGCCTTCTACCTTGAGTGGACAAAGGCTCACTGCCATTTCTTGCAGATGTTTGTCTCCTATGGCCTGAACAAGCTCGGCGTTGCCATCTCCAAGCGGACTATATTCACCTGAGTGGCAGACTGCATCTCCTTTGCCTACAAGCAGGCTGGACTCTCCTTGGAGTGTCATGTCACTGCCCACAGTGTACATGCCATGACATCCTTGGTGACACATCTGCGCTCGGTTCCTCTGCAAGAACTATGCCGGGCCACTACCTAGTCCTCAATCCATAACTTTGCAGCTCATTACTGCCTGTAGGAGAGCTCATGACGTGACAGCGCCTTCGTCCAGGCAGTACGCCATCATCTCTTTGGAGATTAATGCAACTCCTTCCCTCCGCCTTTACTTCCAGGCTACCAGAAAAGTGATTCCATCCTTGCTGCTGGGGTTGCATCTCAGGACTAGAGGTCCTTCATCGCTCCCTGCTGCTGCTCCCTGCTGCCATTCACTGCTTGCCATTTTTCGGTCGCCCATGGCTTTTTACGGTAGCCTGTAGCTGGGGAGTCGCTTATGTGAGGACTGATTTCTTGCTGGTTCCCAGAGAAAGCGTAGTTACTGCCCTGTAACAGGTGCTCTCCAAGGACAGCAGGAATCAGTCCTCACAGCCCTCTCTGTAGAGTTGTTTTCTTTTTTATGGTTGATTAAGCTATGTCATCATACCGAGGTAAGATCGCACCCTTGTGTGGGAAGGTGACCACGTATGTGTGGTGTAGCCCCCAAAGACTTTCTTTGAAAGCTGGAGAGTGATTACCGCATGGGTTCCATCGGTGCCAATGTCACCCCACATGTGAGGACTGATTCCTGCTGCCTTGGAGAACACATGATACAGGTGAGTAACTATGCTTTATCATAGTTACAAAACTGTAAACTGCTCTGATAGAAACATAGAAACATAGAAACATGATGACAGAAAAAGACCACAAGGCCCATCTAGTCTGTCCTTCCATAACAACAACTACAACAGTCCACTTTTTACCTTTAGAGATCCTCTGTGTTGGTCCCATGCTTTTTTGAATTCAGTTACTGTCCTCATCTCTACCACCTCCACTGGGAGACTATTCCACGGATCCACTACTCTTTCCGTAAAGAAATATTTCCGCATATCACTCCTGAATCTATCTCCCTTCACCCTCATCCCATGTCCCCTCGTCGCAGAACTTGCTTTCAATTGAAAGAGGCTCTCTCCCTGAACATTTATGCCACGGAGGTATTTAAACATCTCAATCATATCACCTCTATCCCGCCTTTCCTCTAAAGTGTACATATTAAGATCCTTAAGTCTGTCCTCATATGCTTTATAATGAAGACCACTAATCATCTTAGTAGCAACCCTCTGCACCGACTCCATCCTGTTCACATCCTTTTGAAGGTGCGGTCTCCAGAATTGCACACCATACTCCAAATGAGGTCGCACCAAAGACTTATACAGAGGCATTATCACGTCCTTTCCTCTCCGTATGCACCCAAGCATCCTTCTAGCTTTTGCCGTCGCCTTTTCTACCTGTTTAGCTACTTTAAGATCATCGGACACAACTACGCCTAGGTCCCGCTCTTCTTTAGTGGACAAAAGTACTTCACCTCCTATACTGTATTGCTCCCTTGGATTGCTGCAGCCCAAATGCATGACCTTACATTTTTTAACATTAAATCCCAGTTGCCAAATTCTAGACCATTCTTCAAGCTTAGCTAGATCCCTCCTCATGTTATCTACACCTTCCTGGGTGTCTACTCTATTGCAGATTTTGGTATCATCCGCAAAGAGGCAAACCTTACCCGACAGCCCTTCCGCTATATCACTAACAAAGATGTTAAAAAGAATCGGACCAAGGACAGATCCCTGGGGCACACCACTGGTAACATCCTTCTCCTCAGAGTGAGCTCCATTTACTTGTACTCTTTGTCGCCTCCCACCCAACCAATTTCTAACCCAAGCAGTAACTTTAGGGTCTATCCCTAGGGTGCTCAGTTTGTTTATAAGTCGCCTGCGAGGAACAGTGTCAAAGGCTTTACTGAAATCTAAATACACCACATATAGAGCTCTCCCGCGGTCCAACTCCCTGGTCACCCAGTCAAAGAAATCAATCAGATTTGTCTGACAAGACCTGCCTCTGGTGAATCCATGCTGCCTCGGATCCTGTAATCCGCTGGACTCCAGAAACATCACTATTTTCTCTTTCAACAGCGTTCCATTAATTTACTCACCACTGAAGTTAAACTAACCGGCCTGTAGTTTTCAACCACATCCTTACTACCGCTTTTGTGTAAAGGCACCACATGAGCCTCTCTCCAGTCCTTTGGCACCACTCCCGACTCCAACGAGGCATTGAAAAGGTCAGTCAGTGGAGTTGCTAGAACGTCCCCAAGTTCCCTCAGTATTCTAGGGTGTATCCCATCCGGTCCCATCACTTTGTCTACTTTAAGTTGAGCTAGTTTCTCACGAACAGTCTTCTGAAAATTGTTCAAGATGTCCCTCACTTCTGTTCTTATTTGTGGGTGTTTTCTGAGGTCCTGCTCCTGGTTCTTCATCTGTGAACACAGAACAAAAATATTTGTTAAGCAATTCCGCTTTATCCTTATCAGCTTCTACATATTCCCCCCTGCACCCTTGAGTCTGACAATACCACTTTTGCCCTTCCTCTTCTCACTAATATATCTGAAAAATGTCTTATCCCCCCATTTTATTGCATTGGCTATTCCTCCTCCTTTTGAATCTTTGCCTTCTTGACTACTTTGCTAGCTTCTCTAAGTTTTTCCAAATACAGATGCCTGTCTTCCTCTCTCTGTGATCTCTTGTATTTCATGAAGGCCTCCCTCTTTTTCTTCACTTTTTCAGCTACTTCCTTCGAAAACCATAGCGGTCTCCTGTTCCTTTTGTCTTTATTTACCTTTTTAACAAAAAGGTTGGTTGCCTTTAAAATACCCCCTTTCAGTTTTGCCCACTGTTTTTCTACATCCCCCAGCTGTTCCCATCCCACTAACGACTCCCTGAGGTATTGGCCCATCTTTGCAAAGTTAGTCTTCCTAAAGTCTAAGATATTCACCTTGGAATGGATTCTAACAACCCTAGTCCTAATACTGAACCACACCATCTGGTGATCACTGGATGCAAAATGATCTCCCACTACAACATCAGAAACACTTTCTCCATTGGTAAGCACCAAGTCCAGTATGGCCCCTTCACGTGTGGGGTCTGTTACCAATTGCCTGAATAGTTCTCCCTGTAGAGAATCCAGGATCTCCTTACTCCTAGATGATACTGCAGCAGGAATGTGGCAATCAACATCTGGCATATTGAAATCTCCTAGCAGTAGCACTTCCCCTTTCCTAGCAATGCTGCGTATGTCTTCAATTAACTCTCTGTCCACCTCTTCCTCTTGTGAGGGAGGTCTGTATAGCACACCAATGCAAATAGATTTCTCTTTCCCTCTTTCTAGTTTAACCCACAATGCCTCCTCTCTCCCTTTTAAGCTCTGTAATTCCAAAGCTTTAATAGTAGTTTTTACATATAGTGCCACTCCTCCTCCCCTTCTTCCTACCCTGTCCTTTCTGAATAAAGTATAGCCAGGTATAGTTACATCCCAGTCATGGTTTTCTGTGAACCATGTTTCTGTAACTGCCACTAAATCCAAGTCAGCCACTCCCATTAAAGCTTCAACTTCAGAGATCTTATTTCCCATGCTACGGGCATTAATACACACTGCTTTCCATATGTTACCCCTGTTACCCATTTCCATAAAGGTATTTAATGTATCACTTACCTGGGGGCTTTCACTTACCTGGGGCTTTCTTCACCCATCCCCAACGAATCTAGTTTAAAGCCCTCTTCAGTAGATTAGCCAGTCTACTACCAAAGATGCGTTGACCTTTCTTGGACAGATGGATGCCATCTCTGCTCTGCAACCCTTGGAACAGCATCCCATGGTCTAGGAAACCAAAACGCTCTCGAAGACACCATCCACGCAGCCATGCATTAATCTCCAGGATGCGAGCCTCTCTGCCTTGGCCTTTACCCTCAACAGGGAGGATTGAAGAGAACACCACCTGTGCACCTACCTGCTTCACCCTCTGTCCCAGAGCCATGAAGTCACTTTTGATACGTTCCGAGGTATACCTGGCAGTATCATTTGTTCCAACATGGATTAGCAACATTGGGTAATAGTCAGTGGGCTTGATGAGTCTCGGCAAACTCTCTGTAACATTTTGGATCTTGGCACCAGGCAGACAGCATACCTCTCTGGATATGAAGTCTGGTCGGCAGATGGACGCCTCAGTACCCCTCAGAAGAGAGTCTCCAACCACCACTACCCTTCGTTTCCTTCTGGTCACTGATTCCGCAACTATGGGGTACTTGAACTCTGGTTCTTCCCTTTCCAGGGATGCTTTCACCTCCTCCACTTCCAGGGCTGCATAATGGTTCTTCAATTCAAGGGCTGGAGAAGTTGGATTGGTGATTTTGCAGGCTCTGGTGACTTTTGTCCAACCATCGACATTCTGTTGGCACCCATCTTCTCCTGTGCTGGAGAGCCTGGTTGCTGCAAGAAGCATCTCATCAATGTACTTCTCACTGTCTTGAATGCTCCTCAGCCTCGCCACCTCCTCTCTGAGTTCCTCCACTTGTTTCCTCAGAGCTTCAGCATGCAGGCACCCTGCACATGGAACCGGTTCTTCAACTGGCAATAGGACCTCTGTCTGGACCGAGGCAGAAGCTGTAACGGGGGCAACAGCTTTAGCAATATGATTTTTCCCAGCCATTGTTCTGTTTGTGGAGCTTAGGTATCTGTTAAAGCAAAAGAGAGAGATCTACCAAGTACCAGCTGGTTTCGCAGCTGTCCTTTCAGAGAAAAGGCAGTTAAATCTCTTTAATTATATTCAAAATGTGCTGGTCCAATTCACTGTGATTTGTTAAAGGGGGCGGTGCCCTATAAAGCAAGACTGCTCACTAGGGATAGAACTGATGAGGCGGTATATCAAGCACAACAAAAAATAATATTAAACATTAAACATTAATAGTTTTTAAGGCATCCATAGTTTTGCATTACTTAGCTTTTTTGTTGTCTTTGTTAGAATGGTTATGCTATTCTTATTTAGTATTTGAGATTAATATGTAACCATCTTTCTTCTTTTAGAGGGCAGCAATTTTTGAAAAGAATGAGATCCTGGAAAAAGTTGCAAACCTTACTTCCCAGCTAGCCGAAACAAAAGAGATGCTCTACAAAACTACTGATGAACTAACTGTCAGCAAGGGAGACCTGAAAAAAGCTGAAAATACCATTGCTGATTTGACATGCCGTGTAGAAAAAAAAAAAATCTGTGAGGCAGACAGAGAGGTATAAAGATGAGACCGT
Organism: Ichthyophis bannanicus; assembly: GCA_033557465.1. NCBI lineage: Eukaryota > Metazoa > Chordata > Amphibia > Gymnophiona > Ichthyophiidae > Ichthyophis > Ichthyophis bannanicus. The sequence continues at coordinate 1,062,348,420 of CM066032.1, forward strand.
TAGAGACACAATAGAGCTATGTATTTATTTATAAAAATATGTTTGATCATCCTTCAAAGCAAAGGAACATCAAGGCCCTTAACAAAATTTAAAACCTTTTCTCTGGCAATCCCTGTGCTCTTTAGAGAAGTAAGGTTAACTGAAAGGAAAGTATTACCTAAGTATCAGGTAGAAATCCTGTATATGAGACTTGTTTTCTAGGCCTTCTTCTCACCTGTCTCTTTCTTAGCTCCTACCTATTGTCTGTGCCTTCTTTTCACTGGTCCCATGATCAATGTTTGCTATGAAAAGCTGATCTAACTTTTTTATCACAGAGATTCAGTTTTTAGTCATTACTTTCTTATATGTACTCAGTGATGATGGCAAACCTGAATTTTGGGCCTATGGTAAGGTTACCAGATTTTTTGCAGGCAAATCTGGGACACTTGTTATCCAAAGTGAGAGAGGATACGGAGGAAGGGACACCTTAGTTCCAGATTGGAGTAACAAAGCATAGAGGAGGGAAGAGGAGTCATTACCTTACCCCCCCCCCCCCCTCATCCATTCCATGTCCCATGACAACAATAATACAGTATAATTTTGAGCAGATAAATCGACAGAGAAATAAAAACAGTGATGCATTTACCCTGTACTATGCAAAGTATAAAGTTAATGGTGTAAATTCTAAACACTGACATATTTCAATCACTAAATTGTAAATACAATTTTTTGTACCACTTCAGTCTTTATTTCTGAAACTGGGAGACAGCAAGCTGCCAAAGAGGTGGGAGTTGGGACACAGCTCTAAAATCGGGGACAGTCCCTGAAAATCGGGGATGTCTGGTAACCTTAGCCTATGGTGATTTCAGATCTATTTGTGAGACATAGATCCTAGTATTCATTTGATCAGTTACATGTTTTGGTGCTACGAAAACTGTTCTGAAATGGTTTACATTACTTTTAGGCATTGATGCATTAAGCATTGCATTGCAATAGTATACTACGCATCAGCACACAGCATTCCTTATCGTTCCTCCAGTTTAGTCCTCCACCTCTGGGTTGTGCACCTCCTCCTGCAGCTTGGAGACTGGGCATGTCAAAGTCGTGACATCACTGGATATAGCCTGCTGGTATCTCCCATCAGCCCCCAGTGTGTCCAGTCTCCATGCAGCAGGAGGACGTAGTGAGCCTAGCTTCTGGGCTCACTTGCGGGGAACAGATAAGGAGCATTTAGTGTGACAAATTCTATTCTGATTTTACTTTTGATTTTTACTTTTAATTTTACTTTTAATTCAGTTACCTTTGGTTAACTGGCAATCAGGGATTAGTTCCCTTTAGTTATTAGGAACAAATCTCCTTATATTTACAGTAATTTTAAATTTGAGCCTGGCTCTTTAAATTAGTAGCAGCTCTCGCCTTCCCTCCCTTGTCGGTTATTTTCACTTGCTGCAGGCATTCGCCGGTGCAGATCTCTCTCCCTGGACGGTACGGGAGAGAGCTCTGGGACCCATACAGCCACACTGAAGCTGTGTGAGACGGAGCCTCTCCGTTGCTGCGGGATTTTAATTTTACTCTGTGGAACCAGCTGAGCGGTCCTTGCCACGGCTGCCAGGCGCATCAGCGCGGCTTGAGGATCGGAGAAATTCAAGGCGGTAGGAGCAGGCTGCGTGGCTTTCGGCCCTGCAGGTAAGGCCTTCGGGCTCGATCGGTCTGCTGAGACCTCCTTTTTGCAACGGCTGTTGTTCTTGGCGCCAAAATTCATTGGCGAAGGGGCAGCCATTTTCTCTCTAAGTATTTGGACCGCATGGGAAGAGTTGCAGGGAGCTGCCTGTATGAGGAAGACGACAGGCAGAATAGCTAGATTTTTGGGCCTAGTGTTTCTTTCTTTTCTTTGTAGGTTTTTTGAGGCTTGGAGGGTTCCTCAGCCTTAAGGGGGCTGTTGTCAGTCCTCTTTATTTTTAAGTTTATTTTTAGTTTTATAGGACAGCAGTTTTGGCATTGATCTCTGATGCCACATGTTCTTTCCCTCCTAATCATGTCTCTGAGGAACATCTGTTAAGTCCCGGGATATTAGGCAAATTGCCAGCTTTTAGATTCAAGAGCAGAGCCCTAACTTGTAGTTGGAAGGAGGGACAGGCTGGAAGTGTGCCTTTGTGTATTCTATAGTGAAAGTTGCCCAAATGCCTGTGGTTTCACAGGGACAGGTTTAGGAAACCTTGTGATATAAAAAAGTATATAACAGTTAACTGTCAACCAAGAAGTGCCTGTGCTACGGTCTATGGTCACCAGAGGGCAGCTGGTACACTCAATAGTGCCTTTCTGTGACCGTGTGTTTGTAGCCATATCAGATTGATCATTCTCTGCAAGTCAGGGAAGAAATAACCACAGGGCCACCTCATGGGCTCTCAGGGGTTAGTGACTAAACAAGCAACTGTAATGTTCTGCATATCAAGATTATATGACCAAGATTTAAAGCTCTTAACTTCTGTATCGTTTGTCGGGCTCTGGTGTCCTAAAGGCCACTGGATGGCAGCGCTGCTCATGAATCACATATAGTATTCAGTGCCCCCATCCCTGGGGGGGGGGGGGTGGTGGTAAAATATAAAATCGTATTACTCATCAGGTTCACACAGGCAGCAACCTCTAAGACCTCCATTTGCAAGGTTGTTGGTGTATCCCACTGCTATTTCTCTGACTGCAGGAAGGCCGGGGGGGGGGGGGGGCTGCCTGTGTGTTTCTTAGCTCCACTTAGCATGCCCTTCCCAGGAAATTCTCATCTATTTCTAGAGCAGGATTTCATTTCATTTCATTTGTCTGGTCATGGTTAATGCACAGCGTTAAGGGGCTGTGTTCGAAGGCTTGGGTCCCACGGACCTTGGTGGGATTTCAAAAAGAAAAAGAAACTCTCTTTAGTGAGAGATGGCCTTGTTCATTTTTAGCTAACACTGTTGATTTATTCGGTGGCCTTTTGCATCCTGAACCCCAAGGTCAGGACACTGTTTGCTTCCAGGGGTTCTACTCTCTATTTCGCTCTTCAGCTCCCTGGCAGTCGCAGCAGGCTGGCAGGGGGTGTGCAACGCGTCTTGCAATGCTGAATCCCTCAGGATAAGGGGGGAAGGAAAGCTGGATGCAGCGAGGGCTGGTAGCTTCTTGCAAAGCTATAGGAGCAGTTCAGGTAATGTTAGCTGATCTGCTTTGATTTCATTGGACTTGGTGGAAACTTGGTTTTTGGAGTCCTATACTTTAAAAAAAAAAAAAAAGGGCATAACTATGTTGATTTACAAGAATCTCCTTCTGCTATCCATAGAAGGTCCTATAAAGCGTTAAAGTTGGTTTATATGTCAGGGTAATATTTTGGCTTAGCTGCTGTGATATAGCGCTATGATCCTCTGTAACATATTCAAGTCAAAAGGAATTATGGTGATAACTGTCTTGGACAGTTGTAACAGGTGCTTGGGTGAGCGCCATGGCCAGTCCACAGATGTGGAATGCTCTGCCATAAGCATTATGTCATGAGAGGGGTTTTATAGTTGTGTGGTTTCTTAATGGAAAATATTCCCGTTTAGTTTGGCTTTGCCCAAATTATAAGATTTTACGGTAGATTTGTAATGTCTTAATTTTGGCTATATGTGGTTTAATTTTACATATGGAAAAGGCAGCTCAGCTGAGAGAGGTTGCAAAATAGAACTCTGGCCTTTGAAGCTATCTATGCTCCCATTCCATTTATCAGAGGTTCTCCAGTACGGAGAGTATCTGCTAGTTTTCAGCGAATGCCTTAATGGGGGCCAGAAGCACGCAGCCAGGCTAGTTCTCTAGCAGCAGCTCAGATTCTAGTAGGCATACATCATATGCTGGGCTTACAAGATGGCTTTCACGCTGATCGGCATCAGCCAAGATGGCTGCCGGTTTAGACTGTGAATGTGGAGGCAGCCTGGATGAGGGACCTTGCGTTCTCTGGAAAATGCCCTGCATACACTGAATCATATAAATTCGATCAGCTACTGGCAGGACACAATGCACTCTCGCATGCTTTTTTGCTTCAGTGGTCTAAAAGTGGAGTCTTTACCAGGTGGTATAATGGGAACTTGTCTGCAGTTTCTTGGCTTCTTCATTGCTGACTCAATTGCCACTGCGGAATGAGAAAGCTGTATTTCCTAACACCAGGTGCTAGTTGAACTTAAAATATAAAGTCCATCTTAGTGCAGTCAGACGGAATGGGGCGTTACTCTAGCAGGAAGGCCGTGGATTAGTATGCCTGTGTTTGGGAGTTCTTTCTACTTCATATTGTTGGCACGGAAAGAGCTTCTCCTAACATATGCTGAAGGAATTTTTGGTTAAGAGATGTCTTTGTGAAAAAAAAAGAAAGTATTCAGCTGTCCTGAATTCGCCTGTTCTTGATTGACATTTTGAGGCTAAGCAGGGGCAGGCCTGGGTACTATGTGGGTGGGTGCACACCTTGCACTACCAGGGGGTGTGGACTCACTGTATGGAAGAGAGCCCTAGCAATTTTCTTTAGCGCAAGATAGGAAAGTAGATGGTTCACTGAAGCGATCGTTGGGGGCAATGCTCTGGCCTTACAAGCTCCCATTTGTGGAGCCTGGGGGGGGGGTGAGAGCATGCTTCAGGTGGTCGCAGTGTTTACGGCAGTCTACTCGCCTGGAACAGGAAAGGATCAGGGAGTTGAATCGACTAGAGCCTGATTTGCTCTATGTGGCAAATGTGCATTATGTTTTAATTCGAGTGCTTGCTAATATTATTGGCTTTCTTGGGGTTCACCCGGAGGTCTCTCTGGTGGAGGAATGGAGCGGCTGATGGTTCGTCCAAGTCGAGGCTCAGTAAGCTCCCAGTTAAAAGTCTTTGTCTTGTCCTTTCCCCATGGGCTGTCATAGGGCAAGTAGTTAGCGTATTGAGGCTTTCGGGGAAAGGTACTCTTGGTAGCGCCCGGTTGGATGAGACGGCCGTACTAGGCTGATCTCATTCACCTACTCGACGGGCATTTCCTAGAAGTTGCCGGTAGCAGACATTCTGCTGCGGCTAGGTCCGCGACAAATGTCTCAGGTGGATCGGTGCTCGCCTACGGTTTGGCCTTTGAATGGGCGGGGATGAAGAAGAAGGGTTATTCTGCGGCAGTCTTCGCCACCTTGTTGAGATCAAGGAGGCAGGCTGCGTCTGGTACATAGGTCCGTGCTTAGCGCCTTTTGGAAGGCTGCTGTTCACGGCGGCAAGTCCGGGCGACAAAGGTGTCTGTATCCTTGGTCTGAGTTCTCTGCAGGACAGTGTCTGAAGGAACTAGCGGCCAGTTCCTTAGAGGGTCCAGCTGGCAACTGTTTCCGGCTGTAGAGGTTCTGTGGAGGGAATAGCGCTAGGTGTTCGAATCGATGTGTGGCGTTTCCTTAAGTTGGGACCCAACTGCGCTCCTCAAGGAGAGTTCGGGTGCTGCCGTGGGATCCCGATTGGGCCTTAGAGGCGTTAACTAAAGAGCCCTTTGATTCTTTACTCCAGGCGTCGGTAAAGGATTTGCTGTTATAGACAGTGGCTTTGATAGCTCTTTGTTCGGCGCGCCGAGTTTCGGAGTTTCTCAGGCGTTTTCATGTAATGAGCCATTTTCACCCTTTCTGGATAGAGGGTGGTGTTTGCGAACAGTCCCGTCGTCCTTCCAAAAGGTGTTATCTGATTTTTCTCCTGAGCCTATTGGTTTCTCTTCCAGTTCTCGGTTTTTCTGGAAGGGGAGGTTTTTATTCGTAGCTTACGCCGATAGGAAACATAAAATGCAAGGTGTGGCGTTCGTTTCTTTGTTTTTGTGTGTTGGTTGGAGGTCCCCGCGAAGGGGAAGCAGCAGCGAAGGCGGCCATTTCGCACTGGGTTAAGGCAGTGGTTGCCTCAGCATTCTGGTGGCGAGGTTGTATGATTCCGGGGGGCTTTCTGACTCTTGCTACCAGGGCGCAAGCAGCTTCATGGGTGGATCACTGTGTCATTCCACCAGGGGGACTGGTAGAGCAGCTTCCAGGTCATCTCTTCATTCGCTCAGTAACCACTACTGCCTAAATGTTCTGGCAGTAAAGGGATGCCTGTTCCAGGTCGACGGTGTGTGGTGAGTTGGCTGGATAGGTCCCTCCCAATGATTACTGCTCTGTTACATCCCAGAGGTGGAGGGCTAAACTGGAGAAACGATAAGGAAATAGAAATTACACGTACCTGGTAATTGTCGTTCCTTGAGTGACGACAGTTTAGTCCTCATTCCTGCCCAGGGGTGTGATTTCTTCAGAGTTTATTTTCAGGCGGAGTGGAGCATCAATCTCAAGGAGTAGACAGATCCTTTCAGATTCTAGATCGCAGTGAGTATCCCTCTCTGTTGTTTATTCCTTCTCTCTTATTTAAACGCGGGGTTGGTTTTGGAATTGTGTTTGCTTTGGGGGGACGTGAATGTAAAGTTAAAAAAAAAAAAGAAAATATAAGACTGATAAGGTTAAAAAGGTTCCTCAGGATGAGGAATGGAGAGTTATTTAAAGTTATGGTATAGTTACTTATTTGTTGTTCCTTTGAGTTTGCTTTGTCAATAGTACACTGGGGGCTGATGGGAGATACCAGCAGGCTATATCCAGTGATGTCATGACTTTGACATGCCCAGTCTCCAAGCTGCAGGAGGAGGTGCACAACTCAGAGGTGGAGGACTAAACTGTCATCACTCAAGGAACGACAATTACCAGGTAAGTGTAATTTCTATTTTTAAAGCATAGACAAAAAAATGTTTTTTTCTCTGAATGAAGTACACTAATGGGTTGCAAATCACCACTGCATTAAAAAGTGCGCACTGTCAGAAAAATACAGCACACAACACCTTAGTAGTATGCATTTTTTGACTATATTGTGAATAAACTATCTCCCCTCCCACTAATGCATCAACATGGTTTGGCTCACATACTGACAGGAAGGGAGATGTTTAAAAAAATCAGCATGCCTGATGTGTTCCCTGACTCCCGACTTCCATTCCCCATCACTCAACCTCTACACTTACCCTGCAAAATTTGGCCATAGACCATCCCCTAGATTTAGTCAGCAAAGTATCCTGATGGTCTAGTGAGCTTTGGATCCTCCTGATCATCTCCTGAGCCCCTGACTCCCCCCATACATCCAGTTCTCCCAAATGCTCCTGAGACCCCCTGATCTCTTTAATCTCCCAACACTTCTGATCCCTACATGGACCCTCCTAAACTTGAGAGCATCATATCCAAAGCACTGGTAGCATGGCCACTCAAGACCAGGGCAGCCTTTGCCTGAGCACTCCAGGCCAGGGCACTCATGACACAGGGTACCTGGTCATAGTACCCCTGGCATGGACACACTGGGCTAGAGCACTCCTAGCACAACACTCTGGGCCAGAGCAACCATGATATTGTCACTCTGATCTAGGGCAACCTTAGCATGGGCACAGTTGGCATAGAGAGGCCCTTAAGCAGATAACCCCCTGAACCAGCTTTACTTATGGCGTTCTTTCTCCTTGGCTTCCATCTTGGAAAATGGTGCACCTGAACCCTAGTGGCACATTCAGATACACCTCTAAACAGCAGTATGATAAATAAGACAATGTCTCCCAATAAGGGAGTTCTTCTGGTTCATCCGCCTGATGATGGGACCCTCATCATTGAGGGCTTCCCCAGACATCGGGCTGAACAGAGTCACGAGGGAGAAGCTCTCCCTTCGCGGCTCTGAAAGCCAAAGCCGAAGCGGAGAACTGGCAGGCAAGCAGGAAGGAAGGACGGGGGGGGGGAGTGGAGCCCGCGGGACTTGCGATATTGCTGCTATTGCTGGCCACGGCAGCGGCGGCAGCAGCAGCAGAAGCTGGTTTTTTTTTTTTAAAGTTTAATTTTCCCGGGCGGGGGGAGGGAGGGAGGGAGCAGGACTTGATGGGGGGGGGAGAGCAGGACTTGATGGGGGGGAGAGCAGAACTTGTGGGGGGGGAGCAGGACTGGGGGGGGAGCAGGACTTGATGGGGGGGAGAGCAGGACTTGATGGGGGGGAGCAGGACGTGTGGGGGGGGAGAGCAGGACGGGGGGGGGGGAGAGCAGGACTTGATGGGGGGGAGCAGGACTTGATGGGGGGAGAGCAGGACTGGGGGGGAGCAGGACTGGGGGGGAGCAGGACTGGGGGGGGAGCAGGACTTGATGGGGGGGAGCAGGACTGGGGGGGGAGAGCTGGAGGATTTGGGGGGAGCAGGAGAGGGGGGGGAGCAGGTGTTGATGGGGGGTAGTGCAGGAATGGGGGGGAGAGAGCAGGACTGGGGGGGAGCAGGACGGGGGGGGAGCAGGACGGGGGGGGGGAGCAGGACGGGGGGGGGAGCAGGACTTGATGTGTGGCTGGGGGGGGAGCAGGACTTGATGTGTGGCTGGGGGGGTAGTACTGAAAATGGGGTGATGGGGGTTAGGACTGGTAATGGACAGATGGGGGTTAGGACTGGAGGTGGTCTGATTGGGGGGCTAAGACTGAAATGGGGTTATGGTTGGGCTAAGAATGAAGATAGGGCGATGGAAGGGTTAGGCCTGGAAGTGGGCTGTTGGGGGGCTTAGGACCGATAATGGGCTAGGGGGGGGCTAGAACTGGTAATGGACTGGGGGGGGTGCTATGACTGGAAATGGGCCGAGTAGAAGGGGGAGCTTGAACTGCAAATAGCTGATGGGGACAGGGTCCTGGAATGGTAATGGGCTGAGTGGAAGGGGGCTTGGACTGGACCTGGGCTGCTGGGGCGGGGGGCTTGGAAAGGAAAGGGGCTGTGCGGGGAGGCAGCTAGGACTGGAAATGGGCTGATGATGCGGGGACTAGAAGGGAGCGGATGCTGGGTGGGGCAGGAGCTAGAAGGGAGTTGATGTTGGGGGACGATTAGAATGGGATGGGGCTGGGAGAGTGAAATGGAGAGAGGAAATATATTTTGTGTGGGAGGGAAGAAAAATCTACAATTGGCCGGGTATTGGGAGAGTAAGTGGGGATTGAGGATGGAGGGGTAAAATTTGAGTGGATGAAATAGGAATGAGGAAAGAGCAAAAGGAGAATGATTAGTATGTTAAAGCAGATGTAGAGAGAATGGAAAAAAACTAGGAAAGAAGAAAGGACAAATGGACAGCAGACGATGGAGAGTTAGCAGAAGACACAAAGAAACCAGAAGAAAGTGAATGGAACAATTGCAACTGAAAAAAAAATGCACAAAAGGTAGAAAAATATCTCTTTATTTTGAATTTATTAACTGAAATATGTCAGCTCTTGGAAATGTGCATCTTTAACATCTGCACTTTATTTAATACAAGAGGAAATCAATGTATAGTTTTATTTCTACAGTGTTGTACATTCTAAGTTTGGCTTTTGGGGTTCCCAGTTTAATTGTCTTTCCTGTTTCTAAATTGTGATTCCTTGTTTGGTGATGGTGTATGTTCTGCATGTGTAACTGAGCTGAGGTATTCTGTTTATGTAATTCCTATTTGACATTGCCACTTGTTCTCTTTCCCGAGTAGGTCATGTATTGTTGTTCTCTGAAATGTGTTGATTTAATATTTGCAGTGTTGCCTTTTGATAGTTAGGGTATGGTGCTTTGTGAGTCCTGGTAGTGCTGTTAGGACACGGCAGGTTTGATATTGGTTCTAAATGAGCAGTGTTTCTAGTAGTTCCTAATGTGCCTGGCGGTTGGCACTGGTTTATAGTAATGTAGAAATCTTTTAGTCTTTCTTTATCCATACACTCATTAAGAGGCATGTTTACTAAAAGTTAGTGTATGGTAACATTATGCAAATATTTATGCAAATGATGCCCTTATGCAAATGATGCCCTTATGTAAATGAGGCCTGCGTCTTGTGCGGCCCCCGGGTTACTCTACAAGTCCTCATTTGGCCCTCAAAGCAATTTGAGTTTGAGACCCCTGGGTTAGAGCCTAGCAGCAGCAAAGAGCTATAATTTAAATCAAATAAGAACATAAGAATATAAGAATATAAGAGATGCCATACTGGGTCAGACCAAGGTCCATCAAGCCCAGTATCCTGTTTCCAACAGTGGCCAATCTAGGTCATATGTACCTAGTAGGTTCCACAATGCTTGTATTGGGTCAAGCATTGATATCCTGGGTCCCTTCTTAATAATGGTTTATGGACCTTTCCTCCAGAAATCAGAATATAGATTACCTCAGCAGCACAAGACAGGGTACTGTGTAGCAGCCCTCTTTTAATAAATGTTATTTTCCCTCCCTCCCCAACACCCACCCACCCCTGGGATAATCGTAGCTTTATAGGTACTTACACATCTTAAAAGACAGGAGGTGCTTTCAGGTGAAATTCGTTACCCAAATCAGTCATACACTAAGGACCTGAGATTAATTAAGCTCCAGGTGAACAAGGTATATTAAACGTATTAGGTACAGTTTTATTTAGTATAAATATCCATAGCAACCCTTAGTAAGTAAAGAACTTAAAGATCTAAACACAAACTTAAAACTAAGATGCAGACAGCAGTCCAGCAGCGAGATGGGGGCTTTCCAGTATTTTGCATTGAGTGTCACATGTATGATTTTCTCCCATTTGGTGAGAGATCTTACGTGTGCACTAGGTGCAAGGAGCTCTTTGCTCTCATGGAACGAGTCCGTTCTCTAGAGGCTAGAGTAGCAGACTTGGAAAACATAAAAAAGACAGAGAGGTACATAGACGAGACCTACAGGGATATAGTCCTGAAGTCACATCTCCAGTCTGGCAGCATCCCTGTTGCCATGGAGGAGAGAGGTCACGTGACAGGAGAGTGTCACCCTGGTGTGGCAGGAAGTGATCCTGTAACTAGGACCTGTCCTCCAGGTGATGTAAAACCCTCTTGCACCGAGGAAGTTTCTCCAGGGCCATGTGCCCATGAGGGAAGGGTAAGGACAGCCGTTATAGTTGGTGATTCAATCATTAGGCATGTATATAGCTGGGTGGTTGGTGGACGTGAGGATCACCTGGTAACATGCCTGCCTGGTGCGAAGGTAGCGGACCTCACACGCCACCTAGATAAGGTCTTAGATAGTGCTGGGGAGGAGTCTGTTGTCTTGATACATGTCGGTACCAATGACATAGGAAAATGTGGTAGGGAGGTTCTGGAGGCTAAACTTAGGCTTTTAGATAGAAAGTTGAAATCCAGAACGTCCAGGGTAGCGTTCTCCGAAATGCTTCCCGTTCCATGCGCAGGACCCAAAAGGCAGGCAGAGCTCCAGAGTCTCAATGCGTGGATGAGACAATGGTGCAGAGATGAGGGTTTTGGATTTGTTAGGAACTGGGAACAGTTCCTAACAAGGGGCTCTTCCGAAGGGATGGGCTTCACCTTAACCGGGATGGAACCAGGCTGCTTGCATTAACCTTTAAAAAGGAGATAGAGCAGCTTTTAAACTAGATAATAGGGGAAAGCCGACAGTCGCCCAAGCGGATGGTTCGGAAGAATGTATCCTTGAAGGATACTACCAAAAGCAGAGAGGTTCTAAAAAGCATGCAAATGCTTGAAGTCTAAAAAATAAGATGGGAGAGTTAGAATATATAGCACAAAATGAAAGGTTAGATATGATTGGAATATCAGAGACATGGTGGAAGGAGGACAACCAGTGGGACACTGTAATACCTGGGTACAAATTATATCGTAATGACAGAGCTGATCAAATTGGTGGAGGGGTTGTGCTCTATGTTAGAGAGGGCATTGAGTCAGAAAGGATTAAAGTTTTGCAGGAAACAAAATTTGCTGTAGAATCTCTATGGATTGAAATTCCATGTAAAAAGGGGAAGGCGATAGCAGTGGGGGTGTACTATCAACTGCCTGGCCAGAATGAACAAATGGATGATGAAATGCTCAAAGAAATCAAGGAAGCTAACAAAAGTTACAGTGCAGTAATAATAATTGGTGATTTCAATTACCCCATTATCGACTGGGTCAGTGTGACGGCAGGACATGCTAGTGAGATAAAGTTCCTAGATGAAATAAATGACTGCTTCTTGGAGCAGCTGGTTCATGAACCGACCAGAGGGGAAGCCATATTAGACCTAGTCCTTAGTGGAACACCAGATCTAGTGCAAGAGATAAGGTTGTTGGGGCCACTTAGCAATAGTGATCATAGCATGATCGCCTTTGATTTAATTAGTGGAGGAGGGATAGTAAGGAAATCCACAGTACTACCTTTTAACTTTCGAAAGGGAGACTATGATAAAATGAAGAAAATAGTTAAGAAAAAACTAAAAGGAACAGTTGCAAAGGTTAAAGACTTACATCAAGCTTGGGTGTTGTTGAAAAATACTATCTTGAAAGCCCAGACCAGCTGTATTCCACGCTTTAAGAAAAGTGGAAGGAAGTCCAAAAAACTGCCAGCATGGTTTAAAGGTGAGGTCAGAGAGGCTGTTGTTGTCATAAAAACATCTTTCAGGAAATACGAAACGCAAAAAGCGGTACCCACTTGATGGCGTCGGGGATATGTATCAGCAACATTAAGATAAGCTGAGCATAATTTTGAAAACAAAAAAAGGGGATATGTATCAGCAACATTAAGATAAGCTGAGCATAATTTTGAAAACAAAAATGTGTTTATTGGAGCATTTGAGCACAATGTTATACAAAAAGCAATTATTGAATAATAAGGTTTAGGAACTTCAGAAGCGTCTGATGTATGGAAATGGAACTCATGTCTAAGGCACTGCATATATAAATTATTGGTGAAATTCCAGTGATTATTTATGGTCGTTGATGCAATTAGACATACTGCTCTGGATAAATCTGAGCGTTGCCGCTGTAAGTCTGAGACCTTTATTCACTGGGGATCTCCATGTCTAGACACTGATATATGTGATTACAAGCAGTATAGTGTAAGAATCATCAGTATCATTCTGAGTATTGATAGAGGGTTTTATTTCATTGTTTGCTAGATGGCCTAATGGGAGACAGCCAACATGGCTTTAGACAAGGAAGATCTTGTCTTATTAATCTGTTATGTTTTTTTGGAGGTGTGAATAAACAGGTGGACAAAGGTGAGTCAGTTGATATAGTGTATCTGGACTTTCAGAAAGCCTTTGACAAGTTCCCTCATCAGAGACTTTTGGCAAATCTAAAGAGTCATGGGATAGGAGGCAGTATACTATTGTGGATCAGGAACTGGTTAAAAGATAGAAAGCAGAGGGTAGGGCTAAATGGCCAATTTTCCCAATGGAGAAAGGTGAATAGTGGTATATCCCAGGGATCTGTGCTGGGTCCGCTGCTTTTTGACATATTCATAAATGACCTGGAAAGTGGAATAACGAGTGAGGTTATCAAATTTGCAGATGACACAAAACTATTTAAAGTTGTTAAAACCCAAGAGGATTGTGGAAAATTGCAAGAGGATCTTGATAAATTGGAAGACTGGACATCAAAATGGCAGATGAAATTTAATGTGGACAAGTGCAAAGTTATGCACCTAGGGAAGAACAACCCAAACTATGGTTACATGATGCAAGGTTCCACATTACGAACCACCACCCAGGAAAAAGGTTTAGGCGTCATTGTGGATACCATGTTAAAACTCTCGGCCCAGTGTGCAGCAGCGGCCAAGAGAGCAAATAGAATGCTATTATCATAAGGAAAGGAATGGAAAATAAAACAAAGGATATTATAATGCCTCCGTATCGTTGCATGGTGAGACCGCACCTTGAATATATGTGTGCCATTCTGGTCGCTGTATCTTAAAAAGGATATAGCGATTTTAGAAAAGGTTCAGAGAAGAGCCACCAAAATGGTAAAGGGGATGGAAGGATACTCCTATGAAGAAAGGCTAAAAAGGCTAGGGCTCTTTAACCTGGAAAAGAGACAGCTGAGGGGAGATATGATAGAAGTCTATAAATTAATGAACGGAGTGGAATGGGTAAACTTAGATCGATTGTTTACGTTATCAGAATATAGAAAGACTAGGGTTCATGCAATGAGGCTACAGGGTAAACTATTTAAGACTAATAAAAGAAAATATTTTTTCACTCAACGTGTAATCATTCTCTGGAATTTGTTACCGGAGGATGTAGTAAAGGCTGTTAGTGTAGCTGGGTTTTAAAATGGTTTGGACAAGTTCCTGGAGGAAAGGTCCATAAATCATTATTAAGAAGGGACCCAGGATATCAATGCTTGACCCAGTACAAGCATTGTGGAACCTGTGTCTTTTGGGGAAACTGCTAGGTACTGTGATAAGGAAGCTTATCATGACTTAGGAAAAAGGGAAAAAGAAAAGGAATTCACCCTTATAAAAGGACCTATTTTGCAATGTCAGAGAAACAGAACCCCAATCACACCTAGAAAGCAGGAAATTCACAGCAGGGATAGGTTTCAGAGTTCCCCTAGTGGAGAAAAGGTGAAGGAATGCAGACCCAAGGTAAGAGACCCTTACGTCACTGAGTTCCCTAATTACTCAGCTGCATGGAGGCAAGCTGATCTCTCCATCACCTGAAGGGAGAAGAGGTGGGGCTGAAGCCTTGGGAATTTAAGTCCAGGATAGATTATTCAGAGGAACACACACAGACAGTTCCAGGGGACACGCAGAGAGTTCCAGAGGGAGTGCCAGAGCAGAGGCGTAGCGTGGGGGGTGCAGGGGGGGCCGGCCACACCGGGCGCAACATGGGGGGGGGGGCGCTCGCACTCGCAGCTCTCTGTTGCCGATGAGGGGGAAAGGCAGGTCCCTATGATACATGTTGGCGCGTACGCCATCTGGTGGTGGCACTGCAAAGAGGTTTGCGCTATAGCCCTTGAGCCCGCAGTCCTGGGAGTCGCATTGTTCTTGGCAAACCCTCGGCAACAAAGCGCAGGCGATGCGATTGACCCCCTCTAGGTAGCTATTTCACACAAGCTGCCGGGGCGGGGTGGGAGGGGGACTGTTTATCGCGTCGTCGCCCCTCGATCTCAATGTAAAGCTGGGGTTGGGGTCGGATCGCCCTGTGCGCTCGAGAAGGCGGAGCTGCAGGGCGGCATCGCGAGTTTCTGGTTCCGGATCTCCTCCTCTTCCCTGCTGTTGGGCGTTTAAACCATGCTTGTCGGGCTCTTGCTGCTGTGCTGTTCGTTTCCCTGGACTCCGGCTCAGCGAGGTCAGTGCTGACGATCGCTCCCTCCCGGGGTAGGATCACGGTCGGCTCCCCCGCGCAAAGAAGCTCCCCGGCGGCTAAAATCCACGGGTTAGGGGGCGCAAATTACTTGCCTTGCCTTGGGTGCTGACAACTCACGCTACGCCACTGTGCCAGAGAGACTGCCACTGAGAGATCCAGGGAGAGATCCAGGCAGATACCCAAGCTGGAACACAGGCAGAAGGAACACAAGCTGGAGGACAGGACGAGGAAGTACAGGAGAATGGTGGCCAGAGCATGAGAAAGGAGAAGCTGACACAAGTCCAGAGCCAGGTAGAAGCCTTAGAAGTTTCTGTAATACAGAGCAGTGCAGAGTTGCAAGAGATACTCTCAGCTCTAACGAGAGGCAGTCCGCTGAGCCCTGTATGCTGGAAGGAGAGATAGAACCTATGCAAATAGGTGAACCAGACGTAGCTTTGAATGAAGGAGAGACCTTCATGGATTTCTCTTTATGCCAGTCCTTAACTACGGAGGAGTTGAAAGAAAGCCAACCATTAAGAGAAAATCTTCAGACCCAGGTACCCTTGAAAGCCTGTAGATAATTTGTGCATGTCCTGTGTTAAAGAAGAAATACGTTTGCTGAGAAAGTAAGAGCAAGCTGAAGCTCTCTAATTGTGCTGGTTATACACCTGCTATCCAGAGCAGTGCACTGGCTAGAAGACGAGCTAACGGAGAGAGGAAGTAAAGCTCAGATTTGCTTTTGAATATTCCAAAAGACTTGCATAGTACATGGCTTGCTTATGAGAAGTTTTGTCCTTGGTGAAAGTTTTACTTTGTTTATAAGGAGACAAACAACCTGGAAGTGTTGGGAATGTAAGAAAAGAAATCTGCTTTAAGGAAAGCTGTTTTTTTGTTTGCTTTAACCAGCAATGCTAGCCAAGGCTGGTAGCATTGGCTGTTAAAGGACTTTATCTTTGAGCTGAAGAACATTATAAGCTGAAATTCTGCTTTAAGTTTATTGATGTCCTGATGTGTATTGAAAATCCTGGAGAAAGAATCCAAAAGGTGATATTTGTGAACCTAGCGTTTGAGTTAATAAATTCTGTCATTGCCTTATCATTCGAGCCAACTACAAGTCTTTTTTTTTACCTGAAGCCAAGTGCATTGTGACTGAACTACCTTTCCCAAGAGGCATTGCAAAAGAACCAGTCAGTTAAAGGCTAGAAGGTGACTGGATGTAAGGGGCAAGGGCGTGACAGTACATATGACCTAGATTGGCCACTGTTGGAAACAGGATACTGGGCTTGATGGACCTTGGTCTGACCCAGTATGGCATATCTTATGTTCTTATGTTCTTATGAGATGGATGTCCTTGCCCCATGGTTTGATAGTGGGGACGTCTGTGTAGATGCCAGTGTGGGCCTCCATATGAGAGGCATTGGTGTTTCTAAAATCAAATCAAAACACAGATGTCCCTGATGTTTCTCTGCACGTTGTGCCCGAGATGTTCCAGATTGCACTTGGTTGCCTTTTCTAAAATGCCACTTCACGTTGGATGCCATAGTTTGCAGGCAACAATTTATCTGCTATAGAGGATTCAATATCTTTGCATAATAAGTTGGATGTGCTGGAGATTTTGCTAGAGGTATAAATGTACATTTTTAAAATGTTTCCCTCTACTTGTCTTTTATCAGCTGAAATTGTGCTTAAGAAGAACTTCAGTGATGTGTTAAAGTTAATAGTGGATATTACTTTTGTAAAATGCTATTATCTTACCAATAGAGTTAGAGTACAAAATGCTCATGAGGGTGAATGTGATGTTTTTCAGTATAATGAGAGTCAGGATTGACGAACTTCTTAGATGATTTGAAAGATAAGTTCTCTGTCAACAAGCAGGAGAAAATGCAGCCACACTCGTTCTTGAAGCCCATGGGATGATCCTTCAAGTGGAGAGCTCTCCTAGCTTCTTTAAAAAGTCTTTTCCTTACTGTCCCTCCAGTCTAGTCCTGAACCTCTGGGTTTTTTCCCTCCTCCAGCATCTTGGAGACTGAGAAACGTCATTGTCTTGATGACCCTGGTATAAAGGCACCGGAACCGCCTCCTCACTCCAGTTATCTCAGTCTCCAAGCAGCTGGAGGTTGGTGAGCCCAGAGGTTAATGGCTCACAGGAGGAACAATTGAGGAGAGTGTAGGAGATAGAGATTAGATAGCATTTAGTTGTAGATAAAGATTTACAAGTGTGGTGTATTCACCTTTAAATTTCTGTGAAAAGAATTAAGAACAACAAAAGAAGCTGTGCTGAGGTGCTGCTCCCCCCCCCCCCCCCCGACTAGATAGGGGATTTACATTTGTAGTCTGCCTGTGCTCCAGCCTCCCGAACCCACTTTTATGGGTGAGGAGCCGGCAGCGGGTATGTCACAGCGTGGTGCAGGGGGATGCCATTGTTTAGCCGCTGTAAAGGCTGACAGAATTCACTGAAGCAGACAAGTGCAGCTGTTCTTCCAGGGAAGCTTATTCCCGATGCCGAAAACCGCGATTCGGCTGAGCGTGGGGAGTGAAGCACACGATTTAAAGTATCTCCGGAAGGCTGGAAAGCAGTCCCAAAGGTAAGCAGGACCAGCGATCGAGCAGAACGCAGCTAATTTTAGCTTGGGGAGACTAAAGGATACAGCGGAGCAGGCTGCACCGCGTGTCAGATGCACAGGAAGCTCCGTTGCATCTAAAGGCCCTTTAACAGTGCGTAGAGGCTCAGGGAAGCGGTTTTAATTTTCTGCCACAGGTTTAGAGTCGGGGTACAGTAGAGAAGATTGCTTAGTAGGCAAAAAAAAAATCTTTTTATTTGGTGACACAAAGCTTATGGTAGCTCTTTGAGGTGTTTTAACTTTTCCTTGGTAAACAACGGTGTCGTGGGACAAAGTACTTTTTTTGTCTCACAGCATGCCTTCTAGGCCACAGTGTTTAGTCTGTGGGACTAGAAGGGAAGCAGTGTCAGAGGCAGGGGTTTGCAGAGGCTGCGTTCAGGAGGCAGCCTCTATGGAGCAAGCCCTTGAAGGCGGTGTAGAAGGTCATAGTATATCTTCGTTGCCCCTACCAGAGCCGCTCTCTACCACTATGCCACCGGAGCCGGTGGCGGGGACTTCTACCACTCCGGATTTCCCTCCCCCTCGGGTGCAGGGGCCGGAGGGTTTGGCGGCAATCTTTTCTCCAGAGTTTGTAACTCTTATACAACAGGCGTTTGGAGCTGGTTATGGAAAGCTCGCTGCCAGTGCCATGGAAGTGGAACTGGGACAGAAGAGGCCGGGGACCCCGATGAGTTTGGGGACTACCGGACTGCCTACAAAGAGATCCAAGAGCGAAAAGCAATGTCCTGAACAGTCAGTGGCTTCGGAGGGTATTCACTCAGAATTTATTTTTATTTATTTATTTTACAGTTCTTATATACCGCGCTCTTTGGTATCAGTGCGGTTTACATATAACAAATTTTTGCATCAGAACAATCTTTTGCTTACATTACAACAGGATCAGTAACTTGGAAAGTAACAGGGGTAACTATATACAAAAAGAAGAGCCAGATCAGGACTTGAATTTAGACGATGAACTGGAAGAAGGAGAACTTACGGATCAAGAAGACCAGGCTAGGGTGGTCCGCGTGTTCAGAAGGGATGAGTTACTGGCGCTCATTTCTGAGACACTTAAAGCACTTAATATGCCGGCAGCAGGACTGGTGGAGGATCCCACCTTGGAAGACCCGTTGTTGCAGGCTTTTAGGAAGACTCAGAGAGCGTTCCTGGTGCACAGAGTAGTTAAAGAAATGATTCAAGGTGAATGGGACATCCCCGAGGCAGGACTTAAGGGGTCCAGAATTATGGCTCGTCTCTACCCTCTAGTGGAACAGGATCGAGAACTGTTTAAGTCTCCCAAGGTAGATGCAGCTGTCTCTGCAGTTACCAAGAAGACTACCATTCCTGTGGAGGGTAGTGCGGCTCTCAACGACGCCCAGGACAGAAAGTTGGATACGTTGTTGAAACAGGTATTTGTTATAAATGCACTATCCATCCAAGCCTCTATTTGTGGAGCTTGGGTAGCGAGAGCCTGTCTTTGCTGGTCTCAACGGATACAAGGAGACCAACTGGGGGAGATGACCGAAGAAGCATCCAGAATGGAGTCGGGGACTGCTTATCTAGCTGATATTCATTCTGATCTTATTCAAGGATTATCGAAAAGTATGTCATCGGTAATAGCAGTGAGGCGATATCTTTGGTTGCGTAATTGGGCGACTGATGGGTCCTCCAAGACAAGACTTGGAAAGCTTCCTTTCAGGGGTAAGCTTCTTTTTGGAGAAGATTTGGATAAATAGTGAAGGATTTAGGAGAGTCCAAAGGTGGAAGGTTGCCGGAGGATAAACAAAAACAAGGGCAGTCGGTTCCTTCATCCAGAGGGCAGCCGAGGGACTTTCGGCGTTTCCGCTCCCCTAGGTTCAGTCAGGGTCAAAGAGGACGTTTCCCCTATAGGAATCAGGGGTTTCGAGGCTTTAGAGGAGCGGGCAGAGGTTTTGCAGCCTTTTCGGCCTCGAATCTTAGAAAGTCACTATGAAGCTAGAAGGACCCAGGTGGTACAGGTACCTGTAGGAGGATGTTTATGAGAGTTTTATCCTGCCTGGGTCAAAATCACGGCAGATCAGTGGGTGCTGGAGGTTATACGAGAAGGGTACGCGCTGGAGTTTCAAAGGCCGGTGACCGATTCTTTCGTGCAATCTCCGTGCAAAGCGCGTTCCAAGTGCAAAGCCGTGCGGGAGACCTTAGAAAAGTTGTTATCCCTCAAGGCAGTGATACCGGTACCTCCAGACCAGCACGGATGCAGTCGTTACTCCATTTACTTTGTAGTGCCGAAAAAGGAAGGGACTTATCGACCAATTTTGGATCTCAAAAGAGTAAAATTGCTGTCTTTGTGTGTCGCATTTTCGGATGGAGACCTTAAGGTCGGTCATTGTAGCTGTGAGGAAAGGAGAGTTCCTGACGTCCCTGGATTTGTCGGAGGCTTATCTGCACATCCCGATTCATCAGGAGCATCAAGGTTTCTGAGATTTGCGGTACTGATGGGTCATTATCAATTCCAGGCGTTACCGTTTGGACTGGCGACGGCTCCACAAACTTTCGCCAAGGTGATGGTGGTGGTAACGGCGGTGTTACGAAAGGAAGGATTGCTGGTGCATCCCTATCTGGATGATTGGTTGATCCGGGCGAAGTCCAGAGACGAGAGCAAGACAGCCATAGCCAGGGTCATGACATTCTTACAGAGCCTTGGATGGGTAGTCAATATGGCAAAAAGCAAATTGAAACCATCGCGGGACCTGGAGTGTCTCGGTGCTCACTTCGATACAAAGGTAGGAAAAGTGTTTCTGCCGCAGCAGCAGGCACGAGGATTGAGGAAGCTAGTCCGCAGTTTCTGGACAAAAGAAATCCTACGGCATGGCATTATCTGTAGTTGCTCGGTACCATGGCAGCGACGCTAGAGTTGGTTCCGTGGGCAAGAACCCACATGAGACCGTTGCAGAGGGCATTACTCAGACGGTGGTCACATCAGGAGGACCATCTCGATCGGGTACTACCCTGTATGCCAGAAACTCGTTGGTCTCTTCAATGGTGGTTAAGACTAGAACATCTCAGAAAGGGAATGCTGTTAGAGTTACCGGGTTGGATACCATTGACAATGGATGCCAGTCTGTCTGGCTGGGGAGCTCACTTTCAAGGGCAATTTGCCCAGGGGCAGTGGACAGATCGAGAAAAGGTCTGGTCGATAAACAAGTTAGAGTTGCGGGCGATAACGCTGGCTCTGCGAGTGTTTCAGGTTTCAATTCAAGGGAAGGCCATTCAGGTATTTTCCGACAACGCAACCACGGTAGCCTACGTCAACCTGCAAGGGGGCACCAGCAGTGTGCAGCTGGAAGCCGAGGCTGATCAGTTGTTTGAGTGGGCCGAAATACACCTGCTGGCGTTATCGGCAGCTCATGTAGCAGGAGTGGAGAATGTAGAGGCCAACTTTCTAAGTTGAGTAAAGGTGGTCCCAGGGAAGTGGGTGCTCCATCTGCAGGTTTTCGAGAGTCTGGTGCACCGCTGGGGGATGCAGTAATTGACATCATGGCAACTTTGCAGTCAGCAAAGGCAAATCGCTTCTTCAGCAGAAGAAGGGAGAGAATGTCGGAGGGCTCAGACGCTCTCATACAGTCCTGGCCACAAGATCAACTGCTATACGTGTTTCCATCTTGAGTACCTTGGGTGTATCCCCCCCTGTGCTGTTATTACTGCTGTGTGCTACCTCATTACTACTGCTGCTGCTGCCTTAATGCTTACTGTGCCCTTGTACTGTCTCCTCCAGGTCTCTCTGCTTGTTGCTGTTAGCTCCACCGTTAGCTCCGCCCACCCAGACGTGACGCGACAACCAGGTGGTCACCAGATCTCTCCTGCCTATTTAAGGACGCGGCCTGCAGTGTCCTTCACCGCCGCCGCAGCACACACCTGGGGCACGCACTGAAGGAGCGCACCTAAGGAGCACGTCGTGCTCCGTAGGTGCGCTCCTTGGGGCTGCTCTTGGGGCCCCATGCCTCACACTCTGATATCTACTTACACTCTGCAGTGCCTTGTGCTTCTCTCCTGCGTCTCCTCATCGACCGCCCTTTGTCTAACGGCCCCAATTCTGGTACGTCCATACTTCACTTGGTCTCCTTTGCCCTACGTACCCCTCTCTGTATCTATTTGCTCCCAGGTACAAGTATCCCCAGGTCCCTCTCTCTGCCTCATGTCCACCATCCCCGTGGTTTGGGGGAATCAACCTCCATGCTCCCACCGGCCCCTCAAATCCCCACGCCCCTGCCTCGTAATCTCTCCAACTTACATCACTGTTCTCCCCTGACCACCTCAGATGCCTCTGGTTCCTCTCCCTCCCTGCCTTCGCCACTCTGCTCACTACAACTAGGTACTCTTAATTTCCGTTCATTACATTCCAAATCCCTTCTGATCCAGGACCTAATCACCCAGGATTCATTAGACCTGCTATGCCTATCTGAAACCTGGATTAAAGATGGGGAGCAGCCTCTTATTTCCAGATGCCTCACACCCAATTTCTCTTCCATCTCTGTCCCCCGGAGTGGCTGGAACGGAGGTGGGGTTGCTTTGCTTCACCACTCCTCTCTCCCCATTGCCCAGGTCTTCTCCTTTCTCTTGCATTACCCCGAATCCCTCTTTTTTCGCCTCCAGTCTTCCCCCCATCCATATTCTTGTCCTTTATGCCCCTCCCTCTCTTCCAACCCACCTTTGGGAAGCACTTACTCTTATCATAACTGACATCTCCCTGCAGTTCCCCACCTAATCATCGTTGATGACCTAAACATCCACTTTGACTCCCCTTCCTGTGCCAAAGACCTTTCTTTTATCACCCTTCTTCAAGATCTCTCCCTTCAACAGCTTGTCCTCTCCCCGACCCACTCCGCTGGTCACATTCTCGACCCTGTAATTATTCCACTGTCACCCTCCTTCAATATTTCTCAACCTAGGGTAAAACCGCTCCCCTAGACTGACCATTTTTGCGTGACCTTTCTATTAGAATTTTCTTCTGCACCCTCCAGTTCCCCCTCTGTCCCCTCTGTCCCCCCGTCCTCCATTCCTCTCCACCATCGGATTTCTCCTTATACTCTCCAGCTTTTCCCTCCAGCCTCCCAGCTCCTCCCTTCTGATTTCCCTGCTCTCTCCCCTAGCTTCCAGGTTTTTACCTTCAATTCTACACTCTCATCAACTCTTGACAATCTTGCCCCTTTTCATCCCATCCGTCCGAAGCAACCATCTGCCCGCCACCCATGGTTCCACACGGGTCTCCGCCTCCTGCGCGCCCAGCTCCGCAGATCAGAGCGTATTTGGTGGAAGCACCACACACCACTTGCCCTTACTCAATTCCATGAGCTCCACCAACACTACCGCTCCTCCATCCATCAAGCCATACTTTCCTTTTTCTCCAACTCCATTACTACTGCCACTAACCAATCCCGACAGCTTTTTTCCATCCTCCGTTCTCTCACTTCCATTCACTCTGGTCCCTCACCTTTTTTTTCCAGTACTTGGCATGCACAGTAGGTCTCAAGCCTCCTGACACTCTGAGCATCCTCAGTCCATTTTTTTCTGCCATGTCCTTCACACGCAACAGCTCTGTCCTCTCCTGACACTCTTCTTTTTTTGTTTTTAAAGCTACTTTTTCTTGTCAGTCATTATGTTGCTGATCTCTTTAGCACTTACAGAACTGATGCCAGCAAATTTTTCATTTTTTTGAGCACATTAATTTTTTTGTCATTCTGGAGCACACCACTCAAACATACCGCTGCCAGTCATGACGGCTTTGCCTGCCACTCCTCCCCTTCCATGTCCCAGCAGTATACTGCCAGGGGAGAGAATAGTTGTTTTGGACAAAAAGCTGAACTGTGCTGGGGAAAGCACTGCACCTATGACGGTTTCAGTTCAAGGAGCAGCCGGCAATGCTATTCTGTACCGTGCCTCCTCAAAGGACAAAACTAAGCTGCAGAATGCTGGTAAACAGCATGTCAAGCTGAAACATTCAGCTGCGGCCTCTACTCTTTCTTCTGGGGTGGATAAGCAGCCCTCAAGTCACTCTATACCTGAAGTCTGCATTAGAGAGGGCCATCATTTATTGGGAACTTCATCAACTTGCACATACAATCATGGCCAGGCTGTTTTTCACAGTCTCTGCAAGAGTCCCTTTTGCTTCTAATGCAGAATTCTCTATGGCAGGCAAATGCTGCAAAGCAATTCTTCCCCTCCTAAGGTCAGCATACCTAGGGCTGTCCCTTACAATCTTCTTCTCAGATCCCAGCACCTTATCCTGCAGAGCAGCATACTGTTCCCTGGGATGAGTCTGATGATATGAGCTCTGTAGGTGAGCCTTCTGTCATCTATGTCTTAGATGATGAACTTAAACGAGAGCCATCCATCTCGCCTATGGCAAAAAGTCTTGAATCCTCTCAGAATGAAATGATGGACGATCACTCCTATCTCAAAATCCTGCTAAAGTTCACAAAAGCACTGGCGTCTACTAAAAAGGATTTTCAATCCATCTTTAAGTCTATGTCCACACCTAAGGAAGTCCTTGCACTTCCCCTTCATGAAGTCTTACAAGAGCTTCAGCTAACAGCATGGCATACTCTGCTTTCTGTCAAAGCTTTTTCTTGCCATCTTGATGACAAGTACAAGTTAACAGGAGGGCCAAGTCATCTCTAGCCACAGTTGTCCCATTCCTCCCTCATTTCTGAGGCTGCTCTAAAGAGTTACAAATTTTCTAAGGCCTCTTCCCACATTCCTCCAGATAAAGACTTCCCATGTTCCCTGTAAGTATTAGTGTATGTCTCATATCCCCTCATGTTAATATATCCCCCAATTGTGTTGTGACCACTTTGATTGAAGGATAAGGTGGTATACAAAACTGTCTAAATAAATAAATAAATAAAGACCACTGCCTTTTAGATACGACAGGAAGGAAAATGTACCAATCTTCCATGCTGGTTCTGAAGATTTTAGCTCACCATCTCCAGATGTTGCATTATCATTATTCCTTAATGGAGCAGGTCACCAACCCTGACATCACTAAGGATGACTTACTTCATGCCCATATGTCTTTTCAAGACCATGCCTATCACCTCTTAAGAGCGACCCATGATGCTTACAATGTGGTGTCTCAGTCAGCAGCAGCAGCCATTGCTGCAAGGAGAATGCATGGCTTTGATCTTCGGGACTGCACGAAGACTATCATGACCGCATAGCGGATGCCCCCTGCATGGGAGATTTACTCTTTGATCAAAAGTAAATCCTCCATATCGCACATCTTCCACTCCCAGGTGAATCCTCCATATCTCAAACCTTAGCCTGCTTATTTCAGAAAGCCCTACCCTCATCAGTATTTTCAGCATTTTTATCCCAGGCAACGTTACGAGCCTTATGCATGACCGCCCCATCACATCAGACTGCGTCCGTATATTTGCCTCGCCAGAGACACAGTGAATGCAAGCAGCAGTCTACTTTGGCTATTGTCCCTGCTAAGCAGACCTCTCCTTTTTGACTATCTTCTGGTGGGGGGTTGCCTCCTCCATTTCAAGGATGCCTGGTCTCCCAAAACTTCCGATCACTGGGTTCTGGCCATAGAAATCCTAGGATACTAGTTACAGTTTTCCACTGTTCTCCCAAATGTTTCTCCTCTGCATTCCTAGTCTCTTCGACAGCATATTCACATTCTACAGAATGAGCTCTCCCTGCTGGAGTCCAGTGCCATGGAACTCATGCCGCCCTTTCAGTATGGCCTAAGTTTATATTCTCGATTCTTCCTTATCCCAAAAAATACTGGAGGACTTCATCCCATCCTCGACCTGAGACAATTAAGTTTATATCTCACCAAACAAAAATTCAAGATGAACACCATGGCCACCATTCTTCCTTTCATTCAACAAGGCAACTAGCTTGCATCTCTAGATCTCAAGGATGCTTATGCCTATATTCGAATTCATCCATTCCATTGGAAGTTTTTCCACTTCACATTCCTCAACTTTCACTATCAGTATCGAGTCCTTCCCTTCAGCATAGATTGACTCCTCGAGTATTCACAAATAGGCTCATTCCATCCCAGACGTACAGCCCCTCTGTACATCTGGTTTGAACCAGACATACAGAGGGGGTCACAATTCTGATCCCGCGAGGTAATCTAGCCCCGCACGACCAGAATCGCGACAACCCTGTACGTGCAGGCTTGGACTGCGATTCAGCCCGGCCTGCACATACAGGAAAAGCCCAACTAGCTCAGTCAGGGCTTTACAATGGAGCCGCGGCGCCATGGAATCCAGTTGCCATGGCATCACGGCTCCATTGTAAAGCTGCAATTCCAGCTGCTGGCTGAACAAAGGTTTTCCCCTAGTCCGACCCCTAGTTCGGCCTCCTAAGGCCAGGGTCAGGCTGCGGGGATTATCCTCGGGCCTCCCCTGCCTCATCCGCACCCTGGGCCCTTCAAAAAAAGATGTCCAGGGAAGTTATTCCACCCTGGAGGCGGAATAACTTCCCTGCACAAGTTGCCGGCCCTGGACATACAGGGCCGAAATTAGAATCAGCTCTGTACGTGCAGGGCTGGTGACCGCCCACTGCCCGCCTTAACTCTGCCCCCGATCTGCCCCTTTCCTCCCCCCATCTAAGCTCTCCATACAACCTTACTGTTCGTGGGACAGAATCGAGCCCAAAGTGTCTTGCTGTGGTGACTGCTTATCTATGCAAGGACAGCCACTTTGTTTTCCCCTATCTTGACAATTGGTTGATTTCGGGAAAATCACCTCATGCGGTGAAAAACATTCTCACTGTTACTATCCAGCTTCTTCAGCATTTGGGCTTTCTCATCAACAAAACCATGTCTCACATTGTTCCATTCAGCAGCTGTGCTTTATTGGAGCCAACCTAAATATACTTACTACCACTGCCTACCTTCCTCAGGAAAGGGTATAGATCATAATTTCCTTGACAAACTCTCTTATGACTTCAACCACAGGTTCACCAAGGATGAAGCTGTGCAATCTAGGGCACATGGCTGCGGCAATACAAGTAGTTCCCAATGCCTGATGGAGAATGAGATCACTGCAGTGACATCTCAAAAAATCTTGGAACCCGATTTTTCATCCTCTTTCCAAAAAGGTTTCTGTTCCGAACACTTTAAAGGATTCTCTTCATTGGTGGACCCATCTTTCCACCTCTCAAAGGGGTGCCCCTTCCACTCCCCTCTTGTACAGAAAGTTCTCAGCACTGGCACTTCTCTGTGGAGTTGGGGAGCTTATCGCGGTTCTCTCCGTAGCCCAGATCTCTGGTCTCCCAAAGAACGTCAGCTCCACATCAACCAACTCGAGTTGTGAGCCATTTTGTACAATCTCAAGACTTTTGCCATTTGTACAATCTCAAGACTTTTGCCAATCAAGTAGCAATATTTTATATAAACAAGCAAGGGGGAGTGGGATCCATGTGGCTTTATGGAGAGGCTCTTCAGATATGGACTTTTGCAGCTACTCTCAACTGCACAGTTCAAGCAACCTATCTTCTAGGTGGCTAGAATCAACTTACAGATTCCCTAAGCAGACAGCTACAGCCTCACTAATGGTCTCACAACCTTTGAGTGGCACAGAACATTTTTCGCAAGTGGCACACTCCATGGATAGACCTCTTTGCCTCTGCAGACAGTGCCAAATATCCCACATTCTGTTCCCTCAGACCAGCCCTGCAGCACTTCCACCATGATGCTTTTGCAATCTTCTGGCATGAGAGCTTAATATATTCTTTTCTACTTTTCCCATTCATACCCAGAGTCCTGCGAAAAATACTACAGGACCAAGTGACCATGATTCTCATTGCACCCAGTTGGCCCAGAATCCGTTATCACTGGGCTTTCATCTTCATCTTTTGATGTAAAGAACAGCAGTCTTCTACACCTGAATCTGCACAGCCTTTCTCTAACGGCATGGATGTTGAAGCCCAACTAGCTCTTCGACTTCTCATCTCTGACGGCATCTATCACGTCATTCTGGCGTCTAGGAAAGACTCAACCAAGAGGTGATATGCTTTCAAATGAGCTTGTTTCTCCTGACGGTGTGCTGATTGACATCTTTAACCTTTCCCTTGTTCCTTGCCGGACCTTCACACCTACCTCATGTCACTCTCAGACTCTGGTCTCAAGACCTCCTCAGTCCACATGCATCTCGTAGCTATCTCTACCTACCATGAACAGATTGAAAACAAACCCATCACTCATCATCCCTGGGTCGCTACGTTTATGTGGGGGCTTTTGCATCTCAGGCCTCCGATTTGACAACCTACTCCGGCATGGGACCTAAATGTTGTTTTTTCAGCGCTGCTTAAACTGTCTTTTGAGCCATTGGCCCAGGCTTCCCTCAAGCATCTCACATGGAAGACGATTTTCCTCATAGCTATAATGTCTGCTCGTTGCATCAGCAAACTTCAAGCCTTGGTTCCTTATCCACCCTATACCCAATTTTTGCCCAGTAGGGTCCTTCTTTGTACCCACCATAAATTCTTATTCAAGATGGTTTCCTCCTAGCACTTGAACCAATCAATAGTTTTGTCTGTGTTTTTTCCTAATCCTCATGCATATGAGTCTGAAAGGACACTTCATTCTTTGGACTATCACAGGGTCTTTATTATCTTATGCAACATGAGACTGCTGTAAGAGCTCTTAACTGTTTGTTACCTTCAATCCAAATAATCCTGGCCTTCCGGCTTCCAAGAGGACTCTTTCCAGCTGGATTTCAGACTGTGTTGCTTTTTCATACCAAATGCACACTCGCCCTACTCCTAGAAGAGCTACCCCTCATCACCTCAGGGCAAAAGCCGAAATGATAGCCAGTCTCCAGTCAGTCTCTATCACTGACATAAGCAATTCAGCTATTTGGTTGAACGTCCATGCCTTCACCAAGCACTACTGTCTGGTCTATCCGTCATTTAAAGATAGTGCTTTCAGACAGTCTGTCATACATAACCTCTTCATACTCTAGTTACTGAACTAACCACCTTCCCAGGGCTCTGTCGGCAGGGCCATGCTAGGGTTTCTGGCACTCCCCTGCAACCCATAGATCGGCATCCCTCTCTCATTGCAGTTAATGGTGATTACATCCCTCCCTCCAAACTCCTTTGTGAACTTTTCACGTGATGCTAATATTTCTCCTTCAAATCCAATGTTGTAAGAAACTGAGCAGTAAATACGTAGCATCATATGAACAGGCTGTGATAGTCTAGGGTTTTTGCTAGCAATCCATAGTGTATTATCACAGGCTGTTCATACAATGCTAAGTATTTACTGCTCAGTATTTATTTTTATTCTGACTCTGTATTTGGTAATGAAGCAATTAAGCTATACCACCCGGATGCAGGGAAGTGCACAGGAGAGCAGAAGGAGTTCAAACCAGGTCAGAGGAGATGTAGGGAGTATTTGGTCAGTGCTGAGTTGGAATTTATGCCTGTTTCTTGAGCAGATAATCCCCACATCTTTTTCTGGGCTTTGCTGAAGTGAGTAAGGCCTAAAAAAAACAGCAGGGGAAGCATGCTGGAACATATATGAACATGTGCTGGAATGCTTAGCAGCATTTATATCCTGTGCACAAAAAGACAATTGTGTGGATGTGCTAGAATGCTATGTAGTGCATAAGAGCAATTATTCTGAGCTGAATGATTATTCTTATGCACTACATAGCATTTCAGCAAATACACACAGTTGCCTTTTTGTGTGCAGGATATAGGTGCTTTTAACACAGACACCTATGCACATTTATCTGGCTTGCTCTCCTGGTTTAGTACCCCCTAACATCAAGCATACCGACAGAAGTCTGGATCTTTCCCCCCTCTATCTTCCTTTCTTACATCTGTCCCTCTCTCTCTCTCCAGGCCCAAGGGGCTACCTGAAGGAGTCCAGATCCCTTCCCTCTCCAGTCTCACTTCCCCCAGCTTAATTTCTCTTGTCTGGGGGATCTCAAAGAAGGGAGGGGGATGGGGGGGGGGTGAGAGGGCTCCTATAAACTTATAATTCAGGTTTCTGTGTGCAAGTGTGTGTGACCAAGTGGATTTAGGTGTGGGGTTGGGGGGGGGGTGCAACTGTGTGTGGGAGGAAATGGGTCACTATGTTTGAGTGAATGGGGGTATGTTTACAAGTGTGTAGTTGGGATCTGTGTGGGAAGATGGGATGGTTGGTCAATAGCCTGAGTGGCTGAGTTATTAAGTGTGGTGTATTACAGTAGGCAGGCAGGAGAATCTACAAGTATTTAGTTGGGATATGTATGTTTATGTGTGTATGAGTGAGTGGGAGTGTGTGTGTGACTGAGTGGGCTTATTTGGGTGAATGGACAGAGGGTGAATAGTATGCATCTCTACACGCATAGTGAGGGCCGGGTGAAGTATGCATATTACCTCATTCTCTCCCTTTCTTTCTACCCTTCCCTTCTGTCTGCTCACACCCTTCTTCCCTCCCTTCTTTCTTGCCATCTTCCTTTCCATCCAGCCTATATATCTACCTTCTTTTCTCTTTCCTCATGTACCTTCAGACTCATCCACTCCCTCTCTCTCCTCCCTCAGGCTCACTCCCTCTCATTCTTACCCTCCCACCACAGATTCACCCATCCCAATTCACTCATCCACTCACCCTGCTGCACTGACTTCATTGGCCTGTGCCCGCATGTAAAGGGCTTGACTCACCCAAGGCACCAGCACACACACACACACACACACACACACACACACACCGAACCTGCTCACAATCGCCACTGTCTACCTCCAGCCAAAGAACAGACCCCTCCGCTGCCATCAGAACACCTCAGCTAAATAAAGAAAGGACTCTTTAAGCAGTGGGAAGATAAGCCCTCTCCACTGCACTGACTTCATTGACCTGCGCCCACAGAGAAACTCACCCAACTCACCCGAGGCGCACCTGCACCTAAGAGTCTTGCCATAGGGCCTTTTGGTGGGGACCAGAGTGCATATCCAGGACACCAGAAAAGACCTAAGCATCAACAGACCCTAGTACCCAATTCTGTCCTACTGGTGAACAAATCCCCCAAGTGCCTGCCCTCCACTTATACATACCACAATGCTACCCATATACTTTGCACTATACACACTTATGAGAATTTTTCTACTCACTGCAG
The DNA here is from genome assembly GCA_033557465.1 of Ichthyophis bannanicus. Taxonomy (NCBI): domain Eukaryota; kingdom Metazoa; phylum Chordata; class Amphibia; order Gymnophiona; family Ichthyophiidae; genus Ichthyophis; species Ichthyophis bannanicus. Next base: position 1,062,379,176 of record CM066032.1, read on the forward strand.
CACACAACCAACATATACACAACATACCCCAACTATGGATCAGACCCCTCTCCAACATGCCAACAAACATACCATACAAAAACAGCACACACAGAAAAACACGAAGACTCAGACATGTAGCAATATCACCCATCCCAGTTATGATGACATCAACCAGCATATCCCCCAAGCACACTCTCCGCTGCGCACTCATCAATGCCTGCTCAGTCTGAAACAAAATCCTCACCATCAGAGACCTACTCACCTCTCGACACCTGGACATATTATGCATAACAGAGACATGGATTACAGGGATGGACAGCGTACTACTAAACCAACTCACCCCAGACGGATATACCCTCTCCCACTGCCCCATATACAAATGAAGAGGGGAGGATGTGATGATCTTAGCAAAAACATACCTCAATATCTGATATCACACAACTGAGAGCACAAGTGAGGCCAACGCCCTCACAATCACGAACAAACAGCTGACCATCACCTTAATATACCGGACTCCAACAACAACCTCCACAGACCTTTCCAACATCCTGGACGGAGTACTCACAGACACTAAAATGAACAAAGACCTCCTAGTCCTAGGAGACTTTAACCTCCCATTGCTACAATCACAACTTGCCTATTCATTTCTGGAGGCAATGTCAGCAGTGGACCTCAGCCAGCTCATACAAACATCCACGCACGAAAAAAGCAACATCCTTGACATGATCTTCTTCAACAACCTCTCAACCCAAGCTACCCCACTAGGCTATTCAAACCCACCCAGTCCCATGGTCTGACCACAAATTAATATGCTCCCCCTTCCCTACACCACTCCCAGCACACTCTCCAACCATCCAACATCAAGAAGATGATTCAAGCAATTCAATAAGGACAAGTTTTTAGCAGACACCCTTCCTCTGCTTCAAACTGATTCAGGTGACCCCGACACTAATGGAAAACTGGAATTGTATCATTGCAAAAGCAGCAACTGCAAAGACTCTCCGCTCAGCATACACAGGCATGACCAAAAACTCCTTGGTACACCCCGACCCCATGCATCTTCAAAACACAACTTCGCAGACAAGAACGGAAATGGTGAGAAACCAAGGATATTGAGGACAGACAAATCTATCTACATCTGCTCAACGACTACTGGGCTGCAACAGACAGAGCAAACTACCAAACACACCAGCAAACACAAGGAATCCCCCAAGGATCCACTCTCTTAGCACTCCTATTCAACATCTACCTTCAACCCCTCTGTGCAATCATCAAATCCCACAACCTCTACTTACACATCTACAACAATGACATCATGCTATATGGCACTTTCAACACAAAACAACCCTCCTACTCTACCATCAAGAATGTTTCACCGATATCGCTAGATGGATACAAAAAAACAACCTGGCAATCAATTACAAGAAAACAAAAGCTCTCTTTATAACAAAAGACAACACTTTCTCCCTGCCAACCAACCTAACCCTGTACAACACCCGTGAAAGTCAAGACTGACATAAAATACCTGGGAGTCACCCTGGACCAGCACCTCTCCTTCAAAGCTTAGATAAACAATGTCCCCAGAGCAATATATCTCAAAACAGAAACCTTGCAACGTCTTCGTCCACTCCTTGATCCAACAGACTTCCGCTCTGCACTACAAACCATTATCCTGATGGACTCCATTGCTAAGCAAGGTAATACTTTGCCTAAAAGCCATCAAAGGGATTTTGGTGCTCATTTTTAAAAGCTATGTCTTTTTTCTATACTGCAAAGGGGGGATTCTTTTTTTGTTTGCTTGTGGTATTGGACAAGGCTCTGTCAGTTAGAGTACATTGTCTTTGTTCCAGCTATACATTCACAGCTAACTTTTTGAAGCCACTGACCTCATCAGGTGTTAAGTGACCCTAAAGTAGCTGGGTAACAGATAGGGACTTTGGTAGGTCTTTCTCTTTTAATTCAACAGGTACCAAACCTCCATCAACTAAACAATGGCTGGGAAAAATTGTATTGCTAAAGCTGTTGCCCCATTACAGCTTCTGCCTCTATCTAGACAGAGATCCCAATGCCAGTTAAAGGACCAGATCCATGTGCAGGATGCATTCAAGACAGTGAGAACTACATTGATGAGCTGCTTTTTGAAACATCCAAGCTCTCCAACAGAGGTGAAGATGGGAGGTTAGAGAAGGAAGACATTTGGATATGTCACCAGGGCCTGCAGTATCAACACTCCGGCCCTTGAACTGAAGAACCAGTATGCAGTCCTGGAAGTGAAGGAGTTGGAAGCATCCGAGGAAAGGGAGGAACCACAGCTCAAGCACCACAAAGTTGCAGAATCAGTCATCACAAGGAAGTGAAGGGTAGTCATGGTTGGTGACTCTCTTCTGAGGGGTACTGAGACATCCATCTACCGACCAGTTTTTATTTTTATTTTATTTATTTGCATGTTTTTATATACTGCCCCTTCCAGAGATCAGGGGCGGTTTACATAGAACAAAAACCAATAAGCTTTACATTGAACTTTACTTTGAACTTAAATATTCAAGTACATATAATTTTCTGAGAACTATATTACATAAACTATATACAGTGATGTCCAGAGAAGTGTGCTGTGCACCAGGTGCCAAAATCTGAGATGTTATAGAGAGTTTGCCGAGACTCATCAAGCCTACTGACTATTATCTGATGTTGCTGATCCATGTTGGCGCAAATGATACTATTAGGTATCCCTCCGAGCATATCAAAAGTGACTTCATGGCTCTGGGACAGAGGGTGAAGAAGATTGATGCGCAGTTATTATTCTCTTCAATCCTCCCTGTTGAGGGTAAAGGCCAAGGCAGAGAAGCTTGCATCCTGCAGATGAATGCATTGCTGTGTGGATGGTGTCATCGAGAGCGTTTTGTTTCCTGGAACATGGGATGATGTTCTAAGGGCTGCAGAGCAGAGATGGTGTCCATCTGTTGAAGTATCTTCAATAGCAGACTGGCTAACCTACTGAAGAGGGCTTTAAACTAGATTCGTTGGGGATAGATGAAGAGAGCCCCCAGGTAAGTGCAGAAAGTCCGCAGGTAAGTGAAACATTAAATACCTCTGTAGAAACGGGTAACAGGGGCAACATTTGAAAAGCAGTATGTATACATGCCCGTAGCATGGGAAATAAGATCTCAGATGTTGAAGCTTTAATGGAAGAGGCTGACTTGGATTTAGTGGCGTTTACAGAGACATGGTTCATGTAAAACCATGACTGGGATGTATTATACCGGGCTATACTTTATTCAGGAAGGACAGAGTAGGAAGAAGGGGACGTGGAAGGGTACTATATCTAAAAAATAATATTAAAGTTATAGAATTACAGGGCTTAAAAAAAGAGAGGAGACACTGTGGGTTAAACTAGAAAGAGGGAAAGGGAAATCCATTTGCATTGGAGTTATATACAGATCCCCCTCACAGGGCATAGAAGCGAACAAATATTTAATAGAAGGCATACACAGTTTTGCCATGAAAGGAGAAGTGCTACTGATAGATGTTTTCAATATGCCAGATGTAGAATGGCACATCCCTGCTGCAGTATCATCTAGAAGCAAGGAGATCCTGGATTCTCTACAGGGAGAACGAGTCAGGCAACTGGTAACAGAACCCACATGTGATGGAGCCATACTAGACTTAGTGCTTACCAAAGGGGAAAGGGTTTCTGATGTTACAATGGGAGATCATCTCGCATCCAGTGAATACCAGATGGCATGGTTCAGTATTAGTACTAGAACTGATAAAATCCATTCAAAAGCAAGGGTCTTAGATTTAGGAAAACTCATTTTGCCAAGACAGGACAATACCTAAAAGATTCATTAGTGGGATGGGAACAGCTAGGGGATGTAGAAAAACAGTGGGCAAAACTGAAAGGGGATATTTTAAGGGCAACAAACCTTTTTGTTAGAAAGGTAAATAAAAGGAAAAGGAGGCCGCTATGGTTCTCAAAAGAAGAAGCTGAAAAGGTAAAGAAAAAGAGGGTGGCCTTCATGAAATACAAGAGATAACAGAGAGAGAAAGAGAGGCATCTATATTTTGAAAAACTTAAGAGAAGCTAGCAAAGTAGTCAGGAAAGCAAAGGTACAACAAGAAGAAAAAATAGTCAATGCAATAAAATGCGGCAATAAGACATTTTTCAGATATGTTAGTTCACACATCCCCACCATACACTACTTTGAAATTATATCCATGAAACAATCCAATTATGAAAAAACAATGACATATTTTATTTAGAAGAATTGTAACAAGAGTGTGAGAATCTTGTACATATCCATGATTGATATTCACCTGCACTTGTAACTTTTGTTTAAAATGTTTAATGTATCTCTGTTGTTTATAATGTAAACCGCTATGATTACTTGAAATGGTGGTATAAAAGTCACATAAATAAAATAAAATAAATAAATATTAGTGAGAGGAGGAAGGGCAAAAGTGGTATTGTCAGACTCAAGGGTGCAGGAGAAGAATATGCAGAAATTGATGAGAATAAAGCAGAATTGCTTAACAAATATTTATTTTCTGTGTTCATTGATGAAGGGCCAGGAGCAGGACCTCAGAAAACACCCACCCAAATAGGAACAGAAGTGAGGGGGATCTCGAACGATTTTCAGAAGACTGTGTTTGTGAGGAACTAGTTAAATTAAAAGTAGACAAAGCCATGGGTTTGGATGGGATACATCCAGGAATACTGAGGGAACTTGGGGAAGTTCTAGCAGCTCCACTGTTTGATCTTTTCAATGCCTCTTTGGAGTCGGGAGTGGTACCCAAGGACTAGAGAGAGGCACATGTGGTCCCTTTACACAAAAGTGTATATAAGGATGACATTGAGAACTACAGGCCGGTTAGTCTAACTTCTGTGATTAGTAAATTATTAGAAAGACTACTAAAAGAGAGAATAGTGAGGTTTCTGGAGTCCAATGGATTGCAGGATCTGAGGCAGCATGGATTCACCAGAGGCAGGTCTTGTCAGACAAATCTGATTGATTTCTTTGAATGGGTGACTAGGGGGAGCTGGAACGAGGGAGAGCCCTATTGGTGGTGTTATTAGATTTCAATTAAACCTTTGACACTGTTCTGCAAAAGTCACTTATAAACAAACTGAGCACCCTAGGGATAGATCGTACAATTACTGATTGGGTTAGAAATTGTTTGAGTGGGAGGTGAGAAAGGATACAGGTAAATGGAGCTCACTCTGAGGAGAAGGAGGTTACCAGTGCTGTGCCACAGGGATCTGTCCTTGGTCCGATTCTTTTTAGCATCTTTGTTAGTGAAGGTCAGGGGTTCAAATCCTACTAAAGGACAGCAACCTTGGGCCGGAAGGACTGGGGTTTCTAGTCCCACAGGTGCTCCTTGTGGTCTTGGGAAAGCCATTTAACCCTCCATTGCCCATGTTCCCTGTAAGTATCAGCGTACGTGTCTCATATCCCCTCATGTTAAATGTATCCCCCAATTGTGTTGTGACCACTTTGATTGAAGGATAAGGTGGTATACAAAACTATCTAAATAAATAAATAAATATTGCGGAAAGCCCGTCGGGTAAGGTTTGCAGATGATACCAAAATCTGCAATAGAGTAGATACCCAGGAAGGAGTAGATAACATTAGGAGGAATCTAGCTAAGCTTGAAGAATGGTCTATAATTAGGCAGCTGAAATTTAATGCTAAAAAATGCAGGGGCATGCATTTTGGCTGCAAAAATCCAAAGGAGCAATACAGTGTAGGGGGTGAGGTACTTCTATCCACGAAAGAAGAGTGGGACCTGGGCGTAATCATGTCTGATGATCTTAAAGTAGCTAAACAGATAGAAAAGGTGACTGTGAAAGCCAGAAGGATGCTTGGGTGTACAGAGAGAAGAATGACCAACAGAAAAAAGGAGGTGATAATGCCTCTGTATAAGTCTCTGGTGTGACCTCGTTTGGAATATTGTGTGCAATTATGGAGATCACACCTTTAAAAGGATATAACCAGATTGGAGTCTGTACAGAGGGTGGCTATTAAAATGTTTAGTGGTCTTCATTATGTAGCATATGAGGACAGACTTAAAGATCTTAATATGTATACTTTTGAGGAAAGGCTGGATAGGGGAGATATGATAGAGACATTTAAATACCTCCATGGCATAAATGCAGAGGAGGGCCTTTCAATTAAAGGCAAGCTCTGGGGATGCTTGTGAGCCCGCGAAAGATGGCAGTGGGTTAGAGCAGCTCCACTCTAGAGATTCCCCCATGGAAGGCATAGCAGCTGAAAACTGCAATAAATATATCAGTAAGTGCCTCCTGGGGCTTCTGAGGCAACGAAGCGTGGACCCGATTCACTCACGCGGGTGATCGACGATCCTGAACCTCTACATATGAAGTAGGATGAGCCATGGTAGCTGTGATCCCCCCCCCCCCCCAATACTGCTGCCAACATAACTCAGAGGGACGTGACTTTGGGAGCATCTCCTGTCCAAAGTATGAAAATCGAAGTCTTGTCATCTGAGCTTCTAAAGAAAGCTTAGGTTTGATCTCCTCTAGTACTGACTGGTTTGTTCTTCGGGCAGGCCATGGTATACACAGTATTCGCTGCCAGCAGCATAATTCAAAGGCATCAATTTTCTTCTGGTCTATCTTTTTCACTGTCCAGCTTTCACATCCATATGATGTTACTGAAAATACCATGGCTTGAACAAGTCGATTCTCCAGGACCAAGCAGGAAGTCAGTCCTCACATATGGGTGACGTCGGCGCCGACGGAGCCCTCGCGGAGCAATTTTCCCCAGCTTTCAAAGAAAGCCTTTGGGAATTGCAGCACGTATGCGCGGTCCTCTTCCCGCCCAAGGGTGCCATCTTGCTCAGTCTTCTTTTTTCCGCGGAGCCCTACAGACGTTGCCTGTGAATCCCCGCAGAAAAGTTGATTTTTCTCTATTTTTCTTCGGTTCGACGCCGGTTCTTTTCCCGCCCGGACTCGCGACGCCGGTTGCGAGTCCGTCCTTTATTTTTCGGTTTTTTGTCCTTCGTGACAGATTTCGCGCTTTTTTCCTTTTTTCCCTGGCTGCCCGGTCATTCGACCTCGCAGGGGCCCTTTTTCCCCCGATGGCGGCCAGTGGTTTCAAAAAGTGTGACCTCTGTAAGAAACTTATGTCTCTTACAGACACTCATGACTTCTGCCTCCGCTGCCTCGGCCCAGATCATGACCCCATGATCTGCCCGCCATGCGGCAAAATGTCCTCAAAAGCATTGAGGAGTCGGCAGCACTAGCGGGAGCGTATCTTCTCTGACTTCGGCCGGGCTCGGACCTCGTCAGAGGCTTTGACGTCTCGGGACTCTGGTCCTGAGCATCGTCGGAGTTCCTCTGAAAGGGGGTCTCCTACCCGGGAGCATCATCGGAAGAAGAAACCCGCGAGGGCGGGATCGGTGGACGCTCCTGGTTCCTCGAGGGCCAGGTCGCATAGCCCCGATTCCCGTCCCGGGTCCTTGGAGTCGGAAAGGCCGTCAAAACATCCTCGACTCGAGGTGGACTTGCCCGCTCACGTAAGTACTGTTGTCCTCGTGGACTCGCCTCCGAAGGACCCGACGTCGGGCCCGACGCCGTCGGGGCCCGAGTCGGGGGCTGCTGGATCTCCTGAGCTCGGACTCAGGTTGACGGCCTTGGAGTGCAGTTTGTCTGCCTTCTTGGACCAGCAGCGGGCATTGATCGCTGTCCTCGCTGGCGCTTCTGCCCTGACCGCCGGGACGTCGACCTCCAAGTCGACCCCGGAGACCGAGCCGATCCTCGAGTCCATAAGGGTTTGAGTCGATCCTCAGTCGAGGTCTCCTTCGGCCTCCCGTTCGGGACCGAGGTCGTCGACGCTGACTCCCTCGGCATCGGGGCGGATGGCATCAGTGCCCGCCCGACTGGAGCCGGTCGACTCCTCCTCCGAGGAGTCGGCCTGGGAATCTGAGGACGAAGAGTCACCTGGTTCCTTTCGGACTCGGTCCTTCGGACTCCCCCGAGTCCGAACCTCGGAGACGGTCCCCCCCGGAGGATACCCGGTTCTCGGACTTCTTGAGGGATATGGCCAAAGCCTTGGCCTTCCCTGCGGATCCCGAGGAGGAGCCTCGAGTCGAAGAACTCGATGCCCTCCAATATGACTCTCCCCCGAAGGAGGCCTTTATTGTACCGGTTCCTCCAATGCTGGAACGGCTTCTCTTCCGCATGTGGGAGAGCCCGGCGTCGTCGCTGGTGTTAAGCAAGCGGGTCGATTCCATTTATCGAGTCCGCAAGAGCCCCGGGTTCCAAAAGGCACAACTACCGCACCATTCCATGGTGGTGGAATCGGCCATGCATAGACTGAAGAGTCAAAAAATGCACTCCTCGGTGCCCCTGGGTAGGGAAGCCCGAAGCCTGGATGCCCTCGGTAGGAAGTGCTTCCAGGGCTCTATGCTTGCTTGTCGAGTCCAGACATACCAGCTTTAAATGGGCATGTATCTCCGAGACCTGGCTAAGGAAATAGCCGGGTTCTCTGCTGGTCTCTCCGACGAACCTTTGCAGAGGTTCCAATCCTTGTCTACTGGCATTCGGGAGTGCTCCAAGTTTATCTCTCGAGCAGCCTATGATGGTTTTGAGGCTTCGGCTCGAGTAGCCGCGGCCGGCATCAGTGGATGCCGCCAGGCTTGGCTTCAGACGTCCGACCTCGAGCCCTGGGTACAGGACAAGTTGGTCGATGTCCCCTGCCGAGGTGATAACCTCTTTGGCAAGCCCATGGATGAGAAGGCTGCACAAATCGAGACGAAACTCTCACCAGGACTCGTCTCTCAAGGAAGACCTCTGCTCCTTCTCAAAAGAAGAAGGCCTCGGGGAAAAAGCCCTTTTACCCGAGGAAGGGTGCTGCCTATAAATACTACCCTCAGTATCAGGCCTCCCCAGCTCCCCCACAGGGAAAGCAGGCCAAGGGTCGCGGTAATGGGCCCCGTAGGCAGCCAGCCCCCAAGCCTGCACCACCGGCCCCTGCTCAGCAGGGTGGGGGTTTTTGACTTTCTCAGCATAGCCTCTCCCCCTCAGCTGGTTTCTCTCAGCACAGGAGGCCGGCTAGTCCACTTTGCCCACAGGTGGTTCAACATCACCACAGATACCTGGGTGCTTCAGATATTTCAAAAGGGCTATCTTCTTCATTTTCACCAGGTACCTCCCTCCTACTTTCCAGGGGAACCTTCCAGACTCCCTCTGCACAGGGACTTACTCCTTCAGGAACAAGCCGTGGAACCAGTGCCCCACCACCTGAAGGGTCAGGGGTTTTATTCCCGATACTTCCTGATTCCGAAAAGAACAGGAGGCCTCAGACCCATCCTAGACTTGCGCAACCTCAACAAGTTCCTTGCAAAGGAAAAGTTCAAAATGCTTACCCTTGGAATCCTGCTGCCCTACCTCCAGCAGGGAGACTGGCTATGCTCCTTAGATCTGAAGGATGCGTATACTCATATCCTTATTCATCCAGACCACAGACAATACCTCAGGTTTGTGGTGGACGGACGCCATTACCAGTACAGAGTACTGCCTTTCGGCCTATCCTCCGCCCCCAGAGTGTTCACCAAATGCCTAGCAGTGGTGGCGGCCTATCTGAGACTTCAGGGTCTCTTTGTGTTCCCATACCTGGACGACTGGCTCATCAGAGCCCAGTCTGCCCAAGAAGCCACTCAGGCTACTCATCGCACGGTGGCTCTGCTCCAGCACTTGGGATTTGTCATAAACTTCGCAAAGTCCGCTTTGCTCCCCTCTCAGGATCTAGAATTCATCGGCGCCAGGTTGGACACTCTTCAGGTGCGGGCCTTCCTGCCTCTGGACAGGGCCCAAAGGCTCATGGATCTCGCCAGCTGCTTTCACAGCAATTCCCTGGTCTCGGCCAGGCAATTTCTGAGACTGCTCGGCCATATGGCTTCCACGGTCCATGTAACCCCCTATGCCCACCTGAACATGCGACCTGCTCAATGGTGCCTTCGCAAACAATGGCATCAGGCCACTGGGAGCCTAGCGGACTCCGTACAGATCTCCGACCAGCTGGTCTCCTCTCTGCGATGGTGGCTTCACCTGCCAAACCTAGTGCTCGGGGTGACTTTTCAGCCCCCTGCACATTCTCAGGTCCTGACGACCGATGCTTCTCTCCAGGGCTGGGGAGCACATTGCCAGGGGACTTGTACTCAGGGTCTCTGGACTCCTTGGGAGTCCGCTCAGCAGATCAACTTCCTGGAGCTCAGAGCCATCCGCCTAGCGCTCAAAGCCTTCTCTCACCTGATTTCTCACCAGTCAGTACTTGTCCAGACAGACAATCAGATTGCCATGTTCTACGTGAACAAGCAAGGCCGAACTGGCTCCTTCCTTCTCTGTCAGGAAGCACAGAAGCTCTGCTCTTGGGCCGTCCATCGCAACATCGTCCTCAAAGCTGTCTATCTCCCAGGTCAAGAAAACTACCTGGCAGACAAACTGAGCAGGATCCTCCAACTGCACGAGTGGAGATTGGATCTGCTTGTGGTTCAGCGGAACTTTCTCCGGTGGGGCCTCTCCACCATGGATCTGTTCGCCAGTCCTCTGAACCGGCAGCTTCCCAGATTCTGCTCTCGACAGCCGCATCCTCTCCGGGTAGCGGCGGATGCTTTTCTGATTCCATGGTCCACAGGCCTCTTGTATGCCTTTCCACCCATGCCTCTGGTGTCTCGGACGCTCTTCAAAGTTCTCAGAGACAAGGCATCGATGATCCTAGTGGCTCCCCGGTGGCCGAGACAGCCTTGGTTCCCGCTTCTGATGCAGCTGGCGGTGGACACCCCTCTTCCTCTGGGGTTTCAGCCCGACCTCCTCTCGCAGGATCAGGGGACGCTCCTGCACCCCATCCTCCGGTCCCTTCATCTGATGGCCTGGCTGCTGAAAGGGTAGTCCTTGCTCCTCTCCAGCTACCTCCAGATGTGGAAGAGGTCGTCTTGGCCTCCAGGAGGCCTTCCACCCGGAAGTCCTACGCTCTTAAGTGGCGTCGGTTCTCCGTCTGGTGTGCTCAGCAGTTTCAAGACCCCTTCTCCTGTTCGGCATCAGTGGTCTTGCAGTACTTGCTTTCTCTTTCCACTCTTGGCCTTAAGTCCAACTCAGTCAAGGTCCACCTCAGTGCTCTTTCTGCGCATCACGTGCCGGTGGATGGTAGACCTCTTTCCAGCCACCCTCTGGTGGCTCGTTTTCTCAGAGGCCTCCTTCTCCTTAAACCACCTTTGCGCCCGCCAGCCCCGAACTGGGATCTCAATGTGGTTTTACAGCGGCTTACCTGTCCACCTTTTGAGCCTATGGCTACCTGCCCTCTTCGTTTTCTTTCCTGGAAAACCTTGTTCTTGGTGGCCCTCACTTCTGCTAGACGCGTTAGTGAGCTGCAGGCCCTGGTATCTGATCCTCCTTACACTAGGTTCTACAAGAACCGGGTAGTCCTACGGACTCACCCTAAGTTTCTTCCTAAAGTGGTTTCCCCTTTTCACATCAACCAGGAGGTGGTACTTCCGACCTACTTTCCCAGGCCACACTCCAGCCGAGCTGAAATGGTCCTGCATACTCTGGACTGTAGAAGGGCGCTGAACTTCTACCTGGACCGTACGCGGGGCACCGAAGGGCGGTTCAGCTCTTCGTGTCTTATGACCCCAACAAGTTGGGGCTCCCTGTCTCCAAGCGTACTCTGTCCATCTGGATTGCGGACTGCATCGCTTGGGCTTACGAGGCTGCGGGCCTCGTGCTGGAAGGTAGAGTCACCGCTCATCGTGTTCGGGCGAAGGCTACGTCAGTGGCTTACCTCCGCTCTGTTCCGTTGGCGGACATCTGCCGGGCCGCTACTTGGTCTTCAAGCCAGACTTTTGCAGCCCATTACTGCCTGGAGAGGGAGTCCCGCAGGGACAGTGCTTTCGGACAGGCAGTCCTCCGTAACCTCTTCGAGGTATAGGCAACTCCTACCCTCCATCCTGGATGTTGGGCTACCGGTTGGAGACGTATTCAGAGAAGATTCCTTCCTTCTGTGCTGCTGAGCTAGAGGGAGCTCATTTTTGTGCTTAGGGTCTCCGGTAGCCTTAAGCTTGGGAGTCCCATATGTGAGGACTGACTTCCTGCTTGGTCCTGGAGAAAGCGTAGTTACTCACCTGTAACAGGTGTTCTCCAGGAGCAGCAGGAATCAGTCCTCACAACCCTCCCTCCTCCCCTTGGAGTTGCAGTTATATGCTTTCGTTTTTGCTAATTTTTGCTGTCTTTTAGCTATGTCATCTGACTGAGCAAGATGGCACCCTTGGGCGGGAAGAGGACCGCGCATGCGCGCTGCAATTCCCAAAGGCTTTCTTTGAAAGCTGGGGAAAATTGCTCCGCGAGGGCTCCGTCGGCGCCGACGTCACCCACATGTGAGGACTGATTCCTGCTGCTCCTGGAGAACACCTGTTACAGGTGAGTAACTACGCTATCTTTGTATGGAGAGAGACATCTCTGCTCTTGAGAATCTTATCTAGGTCTTTCATAGCCATTCTGCCAAGAGCAATGCGTCATCTGATTTCTTGACTGCTTGTTGCTTCTTTATTGATAGTTGATCCAAGTAGGTTAAAGTTGTTCACGATTTCAATTTCATCTCCTTCAACGATGAACCTGTTAATTATGCCAGTTGTCATGATCTTTGTCTTCTTTACATTAAGGTGCAGGCCCATTTTGAGACTATGTTCTTTGATTGTGAGAAGCAAATGTTTCAGATCATCTTCACTTTCAGCCAGTAATGTGGTATCATCAGCATAGCGAAGGTTCTCCTAGGACAAGCAGGATGAGTCAGCCACACTTGGTGACGTCATCCGATGGCGCCGAGACGGAAGTACTCTCTATAGCTCAGAAGGGCTTTCGCCCTTCTGAGCATGGGCCAGCTGGCCCCGCCCCTAGCTAGCCAGTTTTTTCAGTCTTCCACCTTGCCAGGAAGACGGACTTCTACTCTCCACCAAAATCTCCAAATGAAACCTACTTACTTTGTTTATATGAATTTAAAATGTATCTAATTCTGTCTCTTTGATGTTTTTTCTCCTCAGATTCCTGTGCCACTCGAGCAAAGGGCAAGGCTAGGAGCAAACCTACCTATGGGCCATGTGCTAAGCGTCCCTCTGCTTTCAGCCATGTGCCCGGACCTTCTAAGAACAGCAGGACTGCTGTCACTGCAGAGCTTCCTTCACTAAAGCCAGAATTGCTAACCATGAGGAGCAAGACAGGCATGGGATGTGCCGATTCAGGCTTCCATCCTCTTCCTGTATGATGCAGAGCAAGACAGGCACGGGATGTGCCGATTCAGGCCTCCATCCCCTTCCTGTATGATGCGGAGCGAGACGGCCATGGGATATGCCGATTCAGGCTGCTATCCCCTTCTGTCTCTTGGCAGGACTCCAGGAGCTGAGAACTTAACCGGCTATGCCCATACAGCCTCCAGCAGGGAGCTACACCGGGCATAAATGTTGCACTCCTCCGGTTGTGTTAATCACGCGGCCTGGGAGGGAACCCTCCCTCGGTGCATCGCTCTGATAGACTTCTCTTTGGCGGGGTTTCTATTCGGCACCACTATGCATTGCTTCCTTCGGCTATGGCAGTCTTCTCTTCACTTGACAGACTTCACTGGGCCGCGGCTATGCATTGCTCCAACATACTTCTCTTCGGCGGAGCTTCCCTTGTGCATTACTGTGGCAGCATCCCCCTCGCACTTGACCACTGCTGTGCATCACTCCGACAAACTCTACAGTGCCAGTGGGCATCGCTCTGACAGACTCCTTGGCTCCACGGGCTTTCCAGTCATCGGCACTGACAGACTGCTTGCGTGAAGTGCCGCGCCTCCCAGTGCAGCCTGCATTGAATCCTGTGAGTATGGCGCCCTGTCCTAGTGGGAGGCCATCAGGATTGCACTCTGCCAGACATAGTCACTTTGACCAGCACCATCTCCTGGTGGGAGGCCGGCAGGATCACACTGGAGACCAACAACATTGCACATTGTTGCCTGCACTGACTCCCGATATGGCACCATCTCCTGGTGGGAGGCTGAAGGGAAGCCTATCTATCCTCCACTGGAACCCTAAGCACTGCTGATCTCTCCATTGTTTAAAAAAAAAAAAAAAAGAGGGAAAGAGCCTCACTTTAGGACTGTCTACATGCCCGCAGGCATTGGCCATCCATGTGGAGATCATTGGCCCTCCGTGTGGAAACCCTCAGCCTCTCAAGGCATCAAGGTCACACAGCCAGTGTGTTCAGGGACAGAAGGTCACAGGTTCAAGTCCCAGCTGTAGCTCCTGCAGACCATGTCTCTATATGGCTCCCACCCGGCCGTGGGTGTGGGTGGATTCTGTACCTTCAGCGGAATTTGAAGATCACATGCCTTGGGGAATAAGGTATCGACGAGCGCAGGCAGCCCCATGCAAGGGCCCCAAGCCACTGTCACCCATGCCTCTCCTCACCAGACTGCAAACGCTCCAGTCGCTTCACTTTGGTAAGAGCCCTATTTCTCGCATGCCCCTCTAGCAATGGGCCCTCCCGCCATCTTCTGACACACAAGACCTAAAACAAATAATAAGTGGAATAAAAGGGGGCTATGTGCGGTTGGATTACCCCACTCTGCCTCCACATAAATACAATGAATGACACATGGTCTATTCCCCTACCCAGCCAAAACGTCTGCATGGGACAATGCATTGGTCCACTGCAGGGACCCGAGCCCAAGCCTCAGGCGCTCCTTGTGTCCTCCAGTGGAAAGCCATGGAAGATGACATTAACAGCTCCTGGGATGCAGAGGTAGATCCTCATAGCCTACTAGTCAATGCATGGACATGCAGAGGAAGATCCTCATAGTCCATTGGTTAGTGCATGAACTTCAGGAACCAGGAAACAAGATCAAACTCGCAGCATTGACCAAACAGCCCAGGAACATCTGCTGATTGCGCAGATGCACATGGTGCACCCTGCATAGGCAAGGGTTGGGGCTTGATCCCACTTGTTCTCCCTACCACAGATGGCGTAGGATACCAGCCTCTTCTCCACGTAAGACAACTGATGTTGCCCAAACAAAAAAAGAGAGGAGCTCTGAAGCTGTGGTGATCATGTTGGGGACCTGCCTCCGATCTTTCGCACCCAGCAGCACCTCTTAACTCATCAGCAGTGTCCTTGCTGCCAGGGACACCTGCTCCAATATGTTGGCCTGCGCCTTGTGCCCTCTTACTCCTCTGCCAGGACTACTCCTAAAAAAAAAAAAATATACAGTTCATGGGCGATCAGAAAGTCCATGCTGCATACCTGGGCTCCTTACCCCACAGGTGACTCTCAACAATGTGTGGTGGCAGTGGACCTCTGTGACAGATATTGGATATTGGTGTCTTCCCATATCTTGCGAATGAGCCGACCTCTGCCTTGCCATCGTGGGAGGCCCAGGCAACAATCCAGCAAACCATGCCTGTCCCCCATGGGCTCCCTGGTGAACCACCAGAAGCCTCACATCGACTGGATGCTGTTGGTGTAAACATCAGCACCACAGCGCCTGAGGCAATCCCCCCCGCAACACTGGAGGGACATTTTTTTCATCATCATCATGACTCAGAGTGCCTCACTGACCCTAATGTGGCCACAGTGTGGTACACTACACACAGCCACTGTGTCTTAGAGCAGAGAGTCACCGCGGATCTCGGAGAACATACCTCTACATCTATGTGAATATCATCGCCTACCAGGTGAAGCCTGCATCTCTGGCGAAGTTTCACAATGCCAGTGGCAGAACCAAAGCCGCAGCTCCTGGCTGTGCTCAGTCCTCAGAAACAGGATCAACTGGCATCGCCTGTCCTCCAAAAAAAGGAGGCAACAGGCTACCATCATGATATCCCTGCAGAGAGAATCCTGCACAAGACAGGCCCCCCAGTGACATCTGTGACACTAAACCTCAGAGACCTGTGGCACAAGAGACCTGGGGCACTGAAACCCAGGTCAGCAGCCCACCTCGGTGAAAAGGGTATCAGTCCTCTCACACCTTGTAGACGAGCCCTCCACTACCCACCTCTGCCTGGCCTTCTCTGGAGCCCTATGCTGTGATCCAGAAAACCATGCCCGCCTGTTACCCTGTAGCCTTCTGCTGAACCATCTCAAGACCCAGGCCTGTAACTGTCATCATCATCTTCATGACGTGGGTCTTCTTCTCTGCCCTGCCGAGAGCACCCAGTCCCAGTAATCTCTGTGGCACTAAACCTAACGTCACAGGGCACATGGAGGCAGAGTGACAGGCCCATGGACAGCCTGGGATCTCCAGTCTGGTCCGCCCTTATGATCAACTCAAGGGCAGCACTCTGACTCAGCATGCACAAAGGCAGGTGCACCCAAGCTAAGGGTCACAGGTTGAAAACTTGGCTGAGAGCCATATCGGGGAATTATGGATGCTCCAGGCATCCCTTTCCCTCGGAATCATGTAGGAGCGTCCCATCGGAATCTTGTAGGAGCTCAACCCTTAGGCACCCTCCATCAATCCTTAGGCACCCTCCATCAGTGGGCTGACCACAAATAGATCTGCTCACCATGTGGGGAACAGGAAGTGAGACTATTAAAGGGACAATGCCCTTCATCACGCTCACTGTCCGGTACCTGTACCAGTGTCTTTCTCCCCCAAGAGCCTGACCCTGTTGACAGGTTGTGATCCAGACCTGACCCTTCGGTCTTCTACCCACCTATACACCACAACTGAATGGCTGCTGTGGCTCCCACCAGCATGCAGTCTCCAGTCCCCAATGGCATTGCCCACCAGCACACAGTCTCCAGTCCCCAACAGACATTGCTCTCGGCAGCCTGCTGCTGGCGGTGACATAATAATCTGAAATACATCTCCAGGGAAGTTTTCACATAGATGCCCTGAAAGCTTTACGGACCTGCGCTACCGTACACCCAGGACATACTCTGAACAGTGCATGCACCAGGCTTCCCAGTCCGAATGGAATATGCCCCTGGGGACTCCGCCTGCATCTCCATCCACCCGGATACAAGCAGGGGTGCAAGCCATGCCAGGGGCGCACACACGATACATGCACCCCCAGAGCTCCTCCATGCGTCCTGCCCATGTAGCACACGTCTGCAAAGCCACGAGGACCTCGCAACAGGGACTATCACATCACCCCTGGGTAGGGCACCAGTACACACCATCCAAGAACACCAGCGGTAATTTGTGTACCTCACGCAGTAACAGTATCGAGAAGTATAAGGTCGGGAGTTCTTGACTACCAGGCATAAAGAGATGCCTGGTTGTCTGCCATCCTTCCATGCTGGACCAAACAGACCATGTCCCAGAGTTCTTTAAGCAGACAAACTTCTTTCTGCACTGCTTTAGTCATTTGTAGTCAGGGACCTTAACTTCAAACAGTACCACAGACTCATAAACAGAAGCCATGGCTCCATGTCCTTTTCTCTTTATGCCTTGTTGACCAGGCAGCCCAAAAATCTGGACTGCCACCTCCTGTTGACCAGGCAGCCCCAACAATCTGGACTGCCACCTCTGCAGGCCGCCCGAGCCTGGAACTGACTTATGGACTCTGCGGGCTTAAGGATCAACCTCATACCACTCTTGTAGCACAGCTGATGATGCCTTGCTATCCCTGCGTGCTGCAATCACCTCGCTGTTACCATAGACTGTAAGATATGCCATACTGGGTCAGAGCAAGGCCCATCAAGCCAAGTATTTCTGCTTCCAACAGTGGTCAACCTGGGTCATGTCTCCCCAAAGACACAGGTTTCCCTATGCTTGTATTGGGCCAAGCAGCGATTTCCCGTTCCCTGTTACGCTAACGACTTTACAACATCTTCCGGTAACAAGTCCCAGAGTTGACTACACTTTGAGTTTAAAAAAAAAAAAAAAGAGAAGCCTTTCTTATGAGTGGTGTACTAACTCTCCAATTGCACCACTCTCGAGGTCAGCGATATTGATGCCGTCGCTTCATTGCAGTGACTCCCACACTACTCGATGTGCCTACATCCCTGTTACGGCACAGGTGTACCTTACAACTACACCCTCTGCACAGGCGTGCATCATGACTGCAAGCCATCGTACAGTGCCTGGTAGCTGCACCCCTCACAACACTGCTACTGCACATGCATGTATCGCCACTACAGGCCTACAGGTTCGTTCCTACAGGCTCTGGTTGCAACATGCAGTACCACAAGGGTGCATGCTAGTCCTAAAGAATTGTCTTGGCCTTCCCCCATTCACCACAGTGCATGGCAGCTTGGGAGGCACCAAGTGTGGCTGACTCATCCTGCTTGTCCTAGGAGAAAACGGGGTTACTTACCTGTAACATGAGTTCTCCATGGATAGCAGGATAAGTCAGCCACACATTCCTGCCCACCTCCCCTGGGAAGGGGTCGGCCTCCGTCCTGGTGCCCGCCTCCTAGCGGCAAAAGGCTCAGCTAGTGACATACTGGCTAGCTAGGGGCAGGCAGGGGGTGAGGCCAGCTGGCCCATGCTCAGAAGGGTAAAAGCCCTTCTGAGCTATAGACAGTACTTCCGTCTTGGTGCTGTTGGATGACGTCACCAAGTGTGGCTGACTTATCCTGCTGTCCACGGAGAACTCCTGTTACAGGTAAGTAACTCTATTTTGTTGATGAGTCTTCCACCAATCTTCACACCTCTGTTGTCTTCATACAATCCTGCTGCTCTGATGATTTGTTCTGCATATAAATTAAACAGGTAGGGGGAAAGTATGCAGTCTTGTCTTACACCTACTTATTTTAAACCATTCTGTTTCTCCTTGTTCCGTTCGAACTGTTGCTTCTTGATCAATGTACAGATTGTGCAAGAGAACGATCAGGTGTTCTGGTATACTCATGCTTCTTAATGTGGCCCAGAGTTTCTCATGGTTTACACAGTCAAAAGCCTTGCTATAGTCAATAAAGCACAAATAGATATCCTTTTGGTATTCTGTAGTCTTTTCAAGGATCCATCTCACATCCACAATGATGTCTCTCGTTCCTCGCCCTTTCCTGAACCCTGCTTGCACTTCAGGTAGTTCTTGTTCCAGGTATGGTTGTAGTCTCTTTTGAATAATATTCAGTAGAATTTTGCTGGTATGTGGGATCAGAGCGATTGTGCGATAATTTCCACAGTCAGTTGGATCACCTTTATTTAGTATTGGTGTAAACACAGATCTTTTCCAGTCAGTTGGCCATGATGTTGTCTTTCAAATTTCATGGCAGAGCCTTGTAAGTACAGTAACAGCTGCATCAGATTGCTGTAATACTTCTATGGGAATGCTATCAATGCCTGGTGCTTTGTTCTTTGATAAGACTTTCAATTCTGCTTCAACTTCTTCTTTCATCACCAGGGGTTCCCAATCATAAGGTACAGGTTGAAACGGCTGTTGGTCCACTTGATCTTTATCATATAAAAACTCTGTATATTCCTTCCACCTTTTCTTGATCTTCTCAGCATCATTCAGCATAGAACCTTGAGCATCTTGTAACATTCCAATTTGAGGCTGGAACTTTTTCTTTAACTCTCATAGCTTTAGGAAAGCCGATCTTGTTCTTCCTCTAATAGTTTCTGCTTCTATTTCCTTGCATGCATCATTGTAGTACTTTTCCTTGTCCTGTCTTGCTGCACATTGGAAATCTCTGTTGAGTTCTGCAATTGTCTTTCTTTTTTTTTTATTATATTCTCTTATATACCGTGCTATTCTGCATCAGTGCAGTTTACATTGAACAAGCTGAAATTACATTGAACAGGGCATTATAACTTGGAGATAACTATTTTACAGGGAACATGGGCTATGGAGGGTTAAGTGGCTTGCCCAAGACCACAAGGAGCACCTGTGGGACTAGAAACCTCAGTCCTTCCAGCCCAAGGTTGCTGTCCTCTAGTGGGATTTGAACCCCCGACCTTCCGGCCTGAAGTACCTTGCCCCAACCACTAGGCCACTCCTCCACTCTGGCTTTAGCTTTCCCCTCTGGCTTTAGCTTCTCTGCATTTCTGGGCAATTTTCAGTTTCTTCCGTCGTCCATTTTGGCCGTTTTTGCTTTTTCACCTTTTGTAGAGTCTTCTCGCTTTCTTCCAACACAACCTTCTTGATGCCATTCCATAACTCTTCTGGAGCTCTGTCATTTGTATCTAAAGCAGCAAATTGATTTTTGCAGGCAGTCTTTAAAGTCCACTGGTATATTCTCAAGGTCATGTTTTGCTGCATTCATGAGTGGTTTGCTCTTTTTCAACTTTAGCTTGAGTTTGCATTCTAGTAGTTGATGATCTGCACCACAGTCAGCTCCAGGTTTTGTCTTTGTTGATATTACAGAGCTTTTCCATCGTTGACTTCCACAGATGTAGTCAATTTGATTTTTTTACAATCCATTGGGTGAAGTCCATGTGTACAGTCGCCGCTTGTGTTGCTGGAAAAAGGTGTTTGAGATGAATAGATCGTTGGTCTTGCAGAATTCTATCAGTCTTTCTCCAGCTTCATTTCTGTTGCCAAGTCCATATTTTCCAGCTACTTTGCCTTCTTCTTTGTTGCCAACCTTTGCATTCCAGTCACCCATGACTTTCAGGATATCCTGTTTGCATGTTCTGTCAATTTCAGCTTGTGGTGAACTCATAGAACTTCATAGAACTCTTCAATTTCAGTTTCTTCTGCAGGTGTTGTTGGGGCATATACTTAAATTATAGATGTGTTGACAGGCATTCCTCATAAACGAATAGAGATTTAGCGTTCGCTGACTGCATTGTATTTCATTACAGTTCCTGCAAGTTTCTTCTTTATTATAAATGCAACACCATTTCTTCTTTGTCTTTCATTTCCATGTGATCATCTGATGCAAAGTGCCCAATGCCAGTCCAGTTCAGTTTGCTGACATCGAACAGATCAAGTTGTACACGTTCCATTTCATTCTTGACCACCTCCAACTTCCCTTGGTTCATGCTTCGTATGTTCCATGTTCCAGTGTGTAATACATCTTTACAGCTTCTGACTCTCATTTCATGTGCAGCTACATCAGCAGTCAGACGTCCCGAGGGCTTTGATCCAACCACATCATAACTGCTGGCTTTACTCTGAAAAGTCTTCAGCTCTTCCCCAGTAGCTAGTTGAGTGCCTTCCGACCTGGGGGTCTCATCTTCCAGCACTATAGCACAATTTGTTTTGTTGTAACTATCCATTGGGTTTTCATGGCAAGATACAGAAGTAGATTGCCGGTCCTTTGCTCCGTGCAGTTTAAGTTTCGTGTTGTTGCCGTTGTCACAGAAATGTGATCCTCCACCATCAACACTATCCCATTCTGGTGCTGCCCAGATGGGTGGTTTGTCTTGGTCTGGCACCTCAGCTGAGACCTGTCCATCTTGGGAGACCCTAAGAGTGGGATTACCAGAAACAACAGCATTACTTTGCATCCCCAGTGGCAGCTCAATCTTTTCTAAACACTTTACCTGGGGAAGACCAGGTCCTGAGTAGGATGGTAAAGAATACTAGAGAAAGCAGGATCAAATTAAAAAGTGAGTAATGAGAGAGGTGGCATGGAAGACAGTGTGACTTCTGCGGATCTGAGTGATACTGATACATATGAACAGGACTGTCACATGAAAGAGGGCGATATCCATACAATGGGAGAACGTCAAAGCTGTTTGAAGAATAATCAAACGGTTAAGATTAAAAATGATTGGGAACCCCACATGGGGCAAATACTTATTGGAACACATGTGAGGGCTTGGTGATGTAGTATGTTAAAGTTTAATGATTTGGTTTTTGTTGTTTGTTTCAACATTCAATTTAAATCTGTGTTGCCAATTCCTGAAGAGGAGGATGATGGGGAGAAAAGGACACAGTAACTCTCGACTGTATACACCACACCACATCAAATAAAGAAGGAGGAATTGCTTAACCCTAAATGTACCATAATGTATATGGACAGATTTATATTATTTATACTGTTCACTGTTAACTTGTTGGTGTACAGGTCAAATTTCTATACAAAGGTAGAGAGATCTGCTTTTCTTGGATTGCAAATGGGAGAGAGGGCAGATTTTATTAGAATTTATGGTAGAGTATTAGATATGGTATATATGGTAAGAAAGTTTGGAAGGGCGGCAAATGAGGGGGATCTAGGGGGCAGGGGGATGTAAGGAGGTACAGTTGGAAGGCTAGGGGAAAGGTCAAAGAGGAGGGGTGGACTTCACGCATTAGTAACCTTCAAGGAGGGCTCCATAATGGAGCAGAGAAGTATAAGGGAGATTAGGGAGGGGGAAAGGGGGGATAAAGCTGAACTGCACAAGTATATACAGAAGGGGGAAGAAGCTTCACAACGGGGCAATAAAAGTCCAGTATCTGGGATAGATGGGTCCTATGGGATATTAGAAAGGAGAGTGGACGGGAGAGGAAATGGGTGCTCTGGCTGGGGCGGCTTCTTTTTGTGGACTGGGATGATTGCTGCACAATGTAAAGTGTTTCCAGGATTCCCAGAATAGGTAATACAGGAAAGCTACGAATAGTGTCCTGGAATGTGTGTGATCTGGGGAGCCCCATAAAGAGACATAAGATACTGAGGGCGTTGTGGGATAAGAACACAGATATCACATTCTTACAAGAGACACACCAAACTGCCTTAGAACACGGAAATTAAAAAGGTGGTGGGTAGGTGAGGTTCAGGGAGCGTCCTCAGGGACGAAAAAAGTGGGGGTAGTAATACTGTTTCATAAACAACTTGATTTTGTAGTAGAATGGAGTATCCTGAATCCAGGAGGCAGACATATAGTGGTGATAGGTCAATTGGAAAGGCAAAAAGTGGTATTGATCAATGTTTATATCCGCCTAATGTGTACAATGCTCAATTTTCTGAGAAAATATCTAAGTGCTTCGAAGAATTTGGACACTTGCCTATAATAATGGGGGTGGGGGGACTTTAATTGTGTATTGGAGAGTCTATGGATAGGTCTGGGCCAGTGAGACGTACCGTTGATAAGGGAGCACAAGGGCTTAATGGAATATGTGACGGGTATGAGTTACTTGATTATTGGAGAGCCATGCATCCATTGGATCGTGACTATACTCACATCTCCAGAGTGCACAATACAGGGTCAAGGATCGATTATCTGATCAGTCCAGCCAGTTGGTTTGACAGAGTCCTTCAAACCGAAATTGGACCTATAATGATATCGGATTTAGATGGACTTGAGCTGGGGGTCCAGTGTAAAGGGATTTCAATGGAGGCATCCCTTGCACTTGGCGACGGACAGGTAATTCAGACTCTATATGCAAGCATGATGGGAGGAATATGTACATGTGATAATCAAAATCATAGGGATAATCCCATCCTGTTTTGAGAAATGGCCAAGGTGGTGTTAAGGGGGCACACTATTGGTTATGTTGCTGCTCAAAGGAAGCACGCTGGACAATACCTCCTAAAGCTAGAGAAAGATCTTTGCAAGGCTCGGAGTAGGTATGTGGTTAATCCTACAGCTGAGAATAAGATGATCATGACTAAGTTACAGGCAGAAGTTAATACGATATTCCAGAATAGGGCCATAAACTCAATATTGTTCTATAAATATAGGTTACACAGGTTTGGGAATAAATCCGGTAGATTATTGTCCCTACTGATAAAGGGCAGTGGGGGCAGCAACAAATAGGGGCTCTCCGGACCAAGGTGGTCAGATCCATAGGGCACAAGATAGAATTGAGGAAATTTTTTGACAATATTACCAGCAATTATATGAAGCCGATGGGACAGATGTAGAGGAAAAGATGAAGGCTTTTCTGGAAACGGTTAGGTTGCCGTGCTTGGATGACATGCAGAGTGCATCCCTTAATGCACCAATAGCAATTACGGAGGTAATAATATAATTAAGACAGTGCCGACATGTTGGGCGCCGGGACCGGATGGTTTCAGAGGGGAATTCTTCAAATTAATGAGCAAATGGATTGCACCAGACATGGTAGAATATTTTTTGGAACTAGTTAAGAGGAAGAGGTTTCCATATGAACAGAATCAGACTGTAATCACAGTCATTCACAAGTCAGGGAGAGATCCTATGTTACCGATCTCTTACCGACCTATCTCATTACTAAATGTGGATGTAAAAATATTAGCAAAAATTATGGCGGAGAGATTGGCACCCTATTTGCCTGGCCTAATTCATGAAGATCAAGTGGGATTTGTCCGAGGGAGATACGTTACAAACAATATGCATAGAGTGCTAGCAGCAATCCAGGGGGGTGGGGGAGGAGCAGAATCCGCATTTGTTATTAGTTTCGATGCAGAGAAGGCCTTCAACCATGTGAATTGGGTGTATATGTACCTAATATTGGAAAGATATGGCATCACGGGATTCTTTTTGGATGTGATAGTCTCTTGTACTCAGATTTGCGCGGGAGGATATTGGTTAATGGAGCATTGACGGGGGACTTTCCACTCCGAAGAGGGACACAACAAGGTTGTCCGTTATCTCCTCTAATCTTTGGAGCCCTTATTGGAATGGATACGGGGACATGACAGGCTGAATGGTGCCAAGTTTGAGGGTGAAGAATTTAAAGTAGTGGCATTTGTGGATGATATTTTGATATATTTGTTAAATCCTAGCGAGACGCTGGTTGAATTGTTAGGACTATTTACAGAATTTGGAGGATTCTTGGGATTAAAGCTTAACTTAGATAAATCAGAGGCAATGCCGTTACGCAAAGAAGATTGAAAGGAATGGAAGGAGACTTTTCTGCTAAGATGGAGTATGGACTGCTTTAAATACATAGGAATATGGTTGCCCAAAGATGTCTCAGATCTGTGATATAACTATAAGGTCTTTGTTAGAGGATACACAATCGCAGTTAGCAAGATGGCAATCACTCCCTTTGTCTCTGGGTGGTCGCATAGCCCTATTTAAAATGGTTATATTTCCTAAATGGTTATACGTTATGCAGACTTTGCCTATTATGTTGAAACAGAGAGATTTGCGGTTGTTAGATAAGGTGCTCAATAAGTTCCTATGGGATGGTCGCAGGCCGCGTATACGATTGAATGTTTTGCAGAAATCTTGGGATAGAGGGAGGGATGGGGGTACCCGAGTTGAGACGATACAATCTTGCATGTATTTTGAAACATATCAAAGACTGGCTTAATGATACAGTTGATTATACACCGTTGAGTGTGGAAAGTCAGTTGGTGGTGCCGTATACACTGAGATATTTTATTTATTTATTTAGACAGTTTTGTATACCACCTTATCCTTCAATCAAAGAGGTCAACAAGACATTGGGAGGCATGCATTCAACAGGAGGAGATTCGATTCACATACATAAAAAGCTATCTACTTATAGGTCTAAATGGGGATGGGCAGTTGGGGCTAAGTGGTGAGGATAGCTAGTGGGCCACTTGGGTGGTATCTAGTGCTTGGCAACTTAAGGTGGTTACTCATGGGCCTCGGTGAAGAGATGGGTCTTGAGAGCTTTGTGGAAGTCCTTGGTATCATTTAGGGTCCTTACGTCCATGGGGAGGGAGTTTGATAATGCAGGCGCCAGTAGCGAGGGAGCTCTCTTAGATGTTACTTGCTTAGTCTTGTGATAACCTGTGGGTAAGGTGATCCTGTTGTCATTGTTGGTTCTTCTAGGCCGGTTACTGACATCCTTGGTTATTACATCCTGGAGCGCATCTGCAGAGCGGTGGTGAAAGATTTTGAAAATGTTCAGGATTGATTTGAATTTTGCCCTTGCAATTATTGTGAGCCAGTGCAGCTGTCGCAGGACGGGGGTGATGTGTTCAGATCTTGCAGTGCCCATGATGATGCATGCTGCAGTATTCTGCACCATTTGGAGTGGGTGAATAGACTGCTGGAGGAGGCCTTGGTATAGTGAGTTTCCATAGTCTAGCAGTGGGGTGATGACTGCTTGGCAAACTGTGTGGAAGTGGTCTTGGTCAAGGATTGGTTTGAGTTTTCTGATGATCCTCAATCGGTGGTAGGCTTTTGCTGCAGTTTTAGTAATGTGAGATTGTAGGTTCAGAGATCTGTCCAGGGTGATGCCCAGGTACCTCAGTTCGTCCTTGATTGCTATAGTTTTGTTTAGAATGCTGACTGTTTGGGGCAGCTTGAATGTGGAGTCTCTGGTAATGAACATAGCCTCTGTTTTATCAAAGTTGACCATCAGGTTGTTAGCGGTGAGCCAGGTGTCCATGTCCTCAAGGCAGCTTGTCATTGATGTCATGTCAGGTGATTGCAGGTTGATTGGGGCATATACCATGATATCATCAGCATACAGGTGGTAATGTAGTTTGCGGCGTTTGATGATGTTGCATATGGGTTGGATGTATATTTTAAAGAATATAGATGAAAGAGCTGAATCTTGTGGTATTCCTTGCATAACGGGGAACTGAAGTGATTTCTTTTGAGCACATTTGACTTGGTGCGTCCGATCCTTCAGGTAGGAGGTAAACCATTTTAGAGTGTTCTCACTTATTCCGATCTGCTGCAGGTGCTGTAGCAATATGTTGTGGGACACAGTGAAAAAGCCGTTGAGATGTCCATGAACACTAACAGGAATCCGTTTTTTATGTTGTCCGTGCCTTTTAGGAGATTGTCGAAGAGAGAGGTAAGCAGAGTTTCCACATTGTGCTGTGGTTTAAAGCCATGCTGGTGGATATGTACTACATGCCGATTGTAGATTGTTGCTGGCGAACTTGCACAATCATATTCTTGTGAGGGTGATGAGAAAGGACTGGAGGGTATTCTGTAAGTGGGGGAAAATAAATCCTGGGGTGACCCCTTTTCTACCCTTTGCTGGGAATGGCTCGTTTAAGCCAGGAGTAGAGAACAGCATCTTTAAGCGATGGGAGGAAATAGGATTATCCAGTATAGAACAAGCGGTGGACCAAGAGGGAGTGCCCCTATCTTTTGAGGAATTGCAAACACGTTACAATTTGGAGACTAGGCACATGATGCATTATTATCAGATGCGTAGTTATATTAAATCATTGCCTCAGGAAGATTTACAGAGTAGGGTTTGTTCACAGGTGGAAGAGGTACTTCATTTGGGAGAGGAGGAGAGGGCATGCATCGCTGTATTACAAAAGGAAATAATGATTATGCAAGGAATACAGGAGGAAAGATTGTTGGCGGAAAAGTGGACACGAGAATTAGGGGAATTTATAGAGGTGCAGGATATCCAGGCAGCTTTTGAAGGCATTCCGAGAGCCACTGGCTGTGTCAAGGATAGAGATATGCAATACAAAATAATTCGGAGAATTTATTATGCGCTGAACAGGGCGTTTCAGGTGGGGTGTGCAATTACTTCTGAGTGTCTGCACTGTGGGTCTGAGGGAGCGAACTTGGGACATATGTTTTGGAGCTGTCCTAATCTCATTCAGTATTGGCGAAGGGTGTTTAATAGTATAGGGATATATTAAGGATTAAAATGGTAATGATTGCTCGGGCAGCGCAATAGGATTGGTCTCAGGACTGGAGTTGGCGGGCGGGGAGCAGAAGAAATGGGTAGGGAAGGTATTACTGGTGGCACGATGCTTAGTACTTAAACATTGGATAATACCACAATGCCCGGGGGTTAAACAATGGGAGAAGGCAGTTTGGCACTTGTTGACAATAGAACATGTTAGTGCGCGAATGTGTGGAAATCTGCAACCAGCTTTTTTTGGCAGAATGGGGACCATATATTGACAGGTTATCTCCCAGGGATAGGGGTCGGATCCTTAACATCTTATAACAATGGGAATGGCCTTTAGGCGAATGGTTATTTGAGCGGTGAAGCTATGGACTAATAATAATAATAATCTTTAACGTTTGATAGATTAGAGAGAAGGAGAAGGGGTTGGGGGGGAAGGGGGGTGGAGTATTGACAGAAGAAGATGGTGAAGAGGCGGAGGGGGGAGAGGGTAGTAAAAGGAAAACTGCGATATCCAGAATTGGTACTGTTTTACAATGTGTTTATCTGAGGATTTGTTATATATGAGTGTTTAAATACAGTGCAAATAATATGTTTTTGACTGTGAATGCAAATAAAAATGATTTACACTAAAGGCAAGCTCTGCTACGAGGGGACATAGGATGAGAGTGGAAGGAGATAGACTTAAGAGTGATATGCGGAAATATTTCTTTACGGAAAGTGTGGTAGATGTATGGAAAAGTCTCCCAGTGGAGGTGGTGGACATGAGGTTAGTATCTGAATTTAAAAAAGCATGGGACAAACACAGAGGATCTCTAAAGGTAAAAAGGGGGACTATTGTAGTTGATATGGAAAGGCAGATAGGCCATGTGGTCTTTTTCTGCCGTCATGTTTCTATGTTTCTATCCTACCGCATATTGACTACTGCAACGCAATATATCAAGGCCTCCCTCAAACTGTTCCCCCTACAGATCGCCCTCCACACAACTGCACGCATCCTCCAGGGAACAGAGAAGACCACATCACACCCATTCTCAAACAACTCCATTGGCTACCACTACACAGTTGTATAAAATACTAAACCCTCCTCCTAACCCACAAAGCCATCCACGCTGATCCCCTAACCCACATGCACACTTTTCTTGAAACCCCACAACCTAACAGATCAAGAAGAACCTCTACCTGGAACACCCTAGTCATCCCCTATGCCAGAACTAAATACAGCCATCAAGCCTGTGAGTGCTCCTTCCAACTATGCACACCATCAGTCTAAAACACGTTACTAAACCCCATAAGAAATTTCACCGACCTCAGCAGCTTCAGGAAACAACTAAAGACACATATTTTCTCTGAGCACTTCAGCTCAACCATATAAATCTCTGCGAAATCAATGACCCCTTACAGCTCAAGATGCAATATACGATAATGCCCCTATAACCAATACTCCCGGAAACTGTAAATATGTATATAGCTTGTTATTCCTATCTACCCAAATGCATGCTATACATAGTTAGATGTTACATTGTTACACTGTTACCATTTATTTTAATGTGCACCGTTTTGACCCAGTGAAAGGCGCTATAGACATCCAGCTAACTAAAATTTAGGCTAGGAATCTCTGCTTTATTTAAATGCTATTTCTTAGATTTTTCTCTTGATCTTCCCATGATGTGGGCTAGGAGTCTGATTTTTTCTCTTTCTGATAATGTTATTGCTGCCTCTGTTTTTTTTCCTTTGTTATAGTGGAATGTAATATTTTCCAGTTGCAATAAAACAAATTGTGACATCGGAATTTTATACTTGACTCCGTACATTATTGGCTGTTAATTAGTTCTCTTCTCTTATTTTATTACTGGTTTTACGTTGTTTTGAATCTGCAAACCACTTTGATCTTTTTTTTTTTGGAAAACAGTACATCATATGCCCATAAATAAATTAATAAATCAATGTTTTTATTTTAGTAAAGGGAATACATGATCATTATATTTTGTGCTATATAAAATTCTAATAGTAGTAGTTTAAATGATTCCCTTCTAAACACTCTAACCTGTACCAAGACAGCAGACTCCTCCCCAGCACTATCTAAAACCTTGACCTCACATGCCACCTAGATAAGGTTTTGGATAGTGTAGTGGAGGAGTCTGCAGTCTTGGTGCATGTTGCTCACAATGACATAGGAAAGTGTAGGAGGGAGATTCTGGAGGCCAAGTTTAGGATTTTAGGTAGGAAGTTGAAATCCAGAACTTCGAGGGTAGCATTCTCTAAAATGCTTCCCGTTCCACACGCAGAACTCAAAATACAGACAGAGCTCCGGAGTCTCAATGCATGGATGAGACGATAGTGCAAGGAAGGGGTTTTTGGATTTATTAGGAATGACTACATTCTAGAGAAGGGAGAGGCTTTTCCAAAGGAATAGGCTCTACCTTAACCGGGATGGAACCAGGCTGCTGGCATTAACCTTTGAAAAGAAGATAAAGCAGCTTTTAAACTAGATAATAGGGGAAAGCCGACAGTCGCCCAAGAATGCATGGTTCGGAAGGATGTTTCCTTGAAGGATACTAACAAAAGAAGGAAGTTAGGGCATCCTACCAGAGAGGTTCCAGTAAAGATAAACGTAACCGAGATAACCTTCAGAACAGAGCTGAAAGATTCCAAATTACCCCTATCAACTGATAAACAGATTAACGTGAATAAAATACAACCTCTAAAATGCCTGTATGCAAATGCTAGAAGTCTAAAAAATAAGATGGGAGAGTTAGAATATATAGCACTAAATGAGAGGTTAGATATGATTGGCATCTCAGAGACCTGGTGGAAGGAGAACAACCAATGGGACACTTATACCTGGGTACAAACTATATCACAATGATAGGGTAGATCAAATTGGTGGAGGAGCTGCACTCTGTTAGAGAGGGCAGTGAGTCACATATAAATTAAAGTTTTGCGGGAGACAAAATACACTGTAGAATCTATATGAATAGAACTCTCATGTAGAAAGTGGAAGACAATGGCAGTGGGGTGTTCTACCTGGCCAGAATGAACAAATGGATGATGAAATGCTAAGAGAAATCAGGGAAGCTAACAAAAGTTACAACACAGTAATAATGGGTGATTTCAATTACCCTGGTATTGACTGGGTCAGTGTCATAGTAGGACATGCTAAGGAGATAAAGTTTCTAGATGAAATAAATGACTGCTTCTTGGAACAGCTGGTTCATGAACCAACAAGAGGGAAGCTATTTTAGATTTAGCTCTTGGTGGAACACAGGATTTGGTGCAAGTGATAAGGGTGTTGGGGCCACTTGGCAATAGTGATCATAAATGGAAGTAGTGATTTAATAAATGGAAGTAGGACAGCATGGAATCCACAGTACTATTTTTTAACTTTCAAAAAGGGAGACTATGATAAAATAAGGAAGATAGTTAAGAAAAAACTAAAAGGAGCAGCTGTATGGGTGTTGTTTAAAAATACTATCTTGGAAGCTCAGTCCAGATGTATTCCACACATTAAGAAAAGTGAAAGGAAGGTTTAAAGGTGAGGTCAGAGAGGATGTTGTAGCCAAAAAATGCATTTTTCAAGAAATGGAAAAAGGAGCCAAATGACGAACATAAGCGATGGCAAGTTAGGTGCAAGGCATTTATAAGAGAGACTTTGAAAAAAAGTTTGCTGTGGAAGCAAAGATGCATAATAAAAACATTTTCAAGTACATTCATAGCAAAAAACCTGTTAAAGAGTCAGTTGGATCATTGGATGACAGAGGGGTAAAAGGGGCACTAAGGGAGGGCACGGCCATAGTGGAGAGACTGAATGAATTCTTTGCTCCAGATTTTACTGAAGAGAATGTAGGGAAGTTATCCATGCCTGAAATGATATTTAAAGGTGATATAACGGAAAAATCCATAAACCAGGAAGATATATTACAACTATTTGGTAAACTAAAGAGTAATAATCATCTGGATCAAATGGTATATATTCAAGGGTCTTGAAAGAACTGAAATATTATGTTTTAGACCTACTATTAGTAATCTGTGAGCTATCATGGAGTGGAGGAGTAGCCTAGTGGTTAGAACACTGGCTTGATAACCAAGCAACCAGGGTTCAATTCCCACTAGTACTCCTTGTGGCCTTGGGCAAGTCACTTAACCCTCCACTGCCTTGGAAGAAAGACCTGGCAATCTACTTCCGGTGACACTGCCAAGAAAACCCAGGAGCTTCTGGGTCGCCAGGAGTCAGCACTGACTCAAAGGCACACATTGCATTGAACTATCATCAAAATCATCTGTAGTACCTGGAAAATGGCCAATGTAATGCCAGTTTTTAAAAAGGGTTCCAGGGGTGATCTGGGAAGCTACAGACTGGTGAGCTTGACGTCAGTACCAGGCAAAATGGTAGAAACCATTATAAAGAATAAAATTGCTGACCATGTATATTGTTATGATTTAATGGGAGAAAGCCTAAATGGATTTAGCCAGGAAAGCCTTGTTTTACTAATATGTTATATTTTTTTGAAGTTGTGAATAAACAGGTAGACCAAGGTGAGCTATTTGATATAGTGCATCTGCATTTTCAGAAAGCCTTTGACAAAGTCCCTTATGAGAGATTTTTAGGGTGAAATTAAAAAGTCAGGGGATTGGAGGCAGTGTACTATTGTGGATCAGTAACAGGTTAAAAGATAGAAAGCAGAAAGTAGGGCTAAATGACCAATTTTCTCAATGGAGCAGGGTGAATAGTGGAGTACCCCGAGGATCTGTGCTGGGTCTGCTGCTTTTTAACATATTCATTAATGACTTAGAAATGGGAATAACAAGTGAAATGATCAAATTTACAGATGACACAAAATTATTCAAAGTTAAAACACAAGAGGATTGTGATAGATTGGAAAAATTGCAAAAGGACCTTGATAGATTGGAAGACTGGATGTCCAAAAGGCAGATGCATTTTAATGTGGACTAGTGCAAAGTTATGCACCTAGGAAAGAACAACCCAAACTATGGTTACGTGATGCAAGGTTCCAGATTAGGAATCACCACCCTGCAAAAAGGTTTAGGCATCATCATGGATAATATGTTGAAACCCTCTCCCCAGTTTGCAGC
Organism: Ichthyophis bannanicus; assembly: GCA_033557465.1. Classification (NCBI taxonomy): domain Eukaryota; kingdom Metazoa; phylum Chordata; class Amphibia; order Gymnophiona; family Ichthyophiidae; genus Ichthyophis; species Ichthyophis bannanicus. The sequence goes on from CM066032.1 coordinate 1,062,411,630, forward strand.
AACGGCCAAGAAAGCAAATAGAATGCTAGGAATAATAAGGGAAGGAATAGAGAATAAAACAGAGGATATTATAATGTCTCTGTATCATTCCGAAGTCCGACCGCACCTTTAATATTGTGTGCAATTCTGGTCGCCAATTCATAAGAAGGTATAGGAAAGAGCCACCAAAATGGTAAAGGGGATGGAAGGATACCCCTTTGAGTAAAGACTGTAAAGGTTAGGGCTTTTCAACTTGGAAAAGAACGGCTGAGGGGAGATATGATACAGGTCTATTAATGAATGGAATGGAAGGGGTAAATGTAGATTGGTTGTTTACGCTATCAAAAAGTAGAAAGACTAGGGGTAATGCAGTGACGCTACAATGTAACCCATTTAAGACTAATAAGAGAAAATATTTTTGTCACTCCACGCATATTCAAACTCTGGAATTTATTACTGGAGGATTTTTATAAGAGCTGTTAATGTAGCTGTGTTTAAAATAGATTTGGACAAGTTCTTGGAGGAAAGGTACATAAACCATTACTAAAGAGGACCCAGGAAGTCCATTAATTACCCTAGGAGAAGCATTGTGGAACTTATGTACCTTTCTGGGAACCTGCCAGGTACTTGTGACCTGGATTGGCAACTGTTTGAAACAGGATACTGGACTTGATGGACCTTGGTCTGACCTTGTATGGCATTTCTTACAGTATGTTCTTATGTTCTCCCCTTACACCCAATCCTCCTCTACACTCCTGAGTCTCCCAGTGTCCTTAACCCTTTCAACACTCACAATCCCCTCCCTAGACCTCCCTCCTGCCAGAGCTAGCTGTTCCAGGGCACTCATTGACTAACCACCCATGGCGTGGCTCAGGGCCGGCCCGTCCATTGAGCGAGAATGTTGCTCGCACAGGGCCCTGTGCGAACTCCATTCTCACTCAATGGATGGCTGCAGAGGGAGCCGGGGAAGCCTGCACAAGGCCCCAGCTCCCTCTGCACAGCTGCCAGCACGAGGAGTCTTTTCCCTTACGCTGGCGGCTGTATCTGTGAAGCCGCGAATGCTGGGAAAGGTTAAATGCCCTTTAACCTTTCCCACAAAAAAAATCCCACTGTCAGAGATATGTAAATTAACCTATCAAAAAAATCCCTGAAACAATCCCCACCATGTGAATTGAAAATATCTTTTTGTCGGACCACAATGAGGGAGGTTTAGATAGTCTTCAAAACCACACCCGTCAATTGGGGTCCATTTTAATCAATAAACACCGTTCTTTAGTAAATGTTGTAATAAACTTATCTTAAAACTCCAAGAGAAGAAGCGCAAGTCATTGCGTGAAATGTCCAAACTTAGAGAACACGACGTACACGTTTCGGGAACCAGCCATCCCTGTATCAAGTGCTCTTCATGCAGGTCACATCAATTTGATTCTTGAGAAGAATCAAATTGATGTGACCTGCATGAAGAGCACTTGATACAGGGATGGCTGGTTCCCGAAACGTGTACGTCGTGTTCTCTAAGTTTGGACATTTCACGCAATGACTTGCGCTTCTTCTCTTGGAGTTTTAAGATAAGTTTATTACAACATTTACTAAAGAACGGTGTTTATTGATTAAAATGGACCCCAATTGACGGGTGTGGTTTTGAAGACTATCTAAACCTCCCTCATTGTGGTCCGACAAAAAGATATTTTCAATTCACATGGTGGGAATTGTTTCAGGGATTTTTTTGATACTTTAACCTTTCCCAGCATTCGCAGCTTCACAGATACAGCTGCCAGTGTGAGGGAAAAGACTCCTCATGCTGACGGCTGTACAGAGGGAGCCAGGGCTTCGCGCAGGCACCCCCGGCTCCCTCTGAAGCCCCTTAGACGGCACGGGGCACTTCAGAGGGAGGGAGGGGTGACTAGGACTGGATGGGCTGTGATCAGGGGAACATCTTTACAGGAAATAGGCTGTGATGGGGGGGAATGGACTGGAAATGGGCTGTGATGGTGGGGCGGATAGGACTGCAAATGGACAGTGATGGTGGGGGGGAACGGACGAAATGGGCTGTGATGGTGGGGGGGAAACAGAACGCAAATGGGCTGTGATGGGGGGACTGGAAATGGGCTGAGATGGAGCATGGGAACTGACTAGAAATGGGTTGTGATGTTGGGGGGGGATAGGACTGCAAATGGGCTGTGATAGTGGGGGGGGGATGGACAAAATGGGCTGTAATGGTCGTGGAGGGAACGGACTGCAAATGGGCTGTGATGGTGGGGGGGGAATGGACAAAATGGGCTGTGATGGTGGGGGCAGAACGGACTGCAAATGGGCTGTGATGGTGGGGGTGGGAATGGACTGTAAATGGGCTGTGATGATGGGGGGATAGGACTGCAAAGGGGCTGTGATGGTGGGGGCGAGGGACAGACAAAATGGGCTGTGATAGTGGTGGGTGGGAAATGGACTGGAAATGGGCTGTGATGGTGGGGGGGGGGACAGACTGGAAATGGGCTGTGATGTGAGGGGCATAGGACTGCAAATGGGCTGTGATGGTGGGGGTACGGATGAAATGGGCTGTGATGGTGGGGGGGAAACAGGTTGCAAATGGGCTGTGATGGGGGACTGCAAATGGGCTATGATGTGGGGGCAAACGGACTGGAAATAGGCTGTGATGGTGAGGGGGATAGGACTGCAAATGGGCTGTGATGGTGGGGGGGGGGATGGACGAAATGGGCTGTGATGGTGGTGGGGGAGGGAACGGACTGCAACTGGGCTGCGATGGTGGGGGTCGGAACAGACTGGAAATGGGCTGTGATGTTGGGGGGATAGGACTGCAAATGGGCTGTGATAGTGGGGGGAGGAATGGACAAAATGGGCTGTGATGGTGGGAGGGGGAAACGGATTGCAAATGGGCTATGATGGTGGGGGGAATGGACTGGAAATGGGCTGTGATGGTGGGGGGATAGAACTGCAAATGGCTGTGATGGTGTGGGGGGAATGGACAAAATGGTGGTGGGGGAACAGACTGGAAATGGGCTGTGATGGTGGGGGGGATAGGACTGGAAATGGGCTGTGATGGTGGGGTGGGGGAATGGACGAAATGGGCTGTGATCAATGTTCCCTCTAATTTTCTGTAGGCTGTGTGCGCATAAAATATCAGCTGTGTGCAGCTTTTGAAGGAAGGTTAAATTTTTGTGCGCCACATAACGACACTCGGAGTTATATACTTTAAAATTTGACTACATGTCAGAATACAGTATGTACACCACATTGATTTTAATCAAATTAAATGAAAATAGACGATTACTAAATGAAGCAGGAAATTTCTAGTAATTACAATCATAACTTTTAAATTTTAAGACGTCTGTGTTGTTTTCTATCAGAATCAGAGCCATAATTTTTGTGTGCTCTGTTGTAAAGTATGTGCGCTCTCTCGGCGAGATGTGTGCGCGCGCACACGCACACAGCTTAGAGGGAACAGTGGCTGTGATGGTGGTGGGGTGGGGAAACGGACTGGAAATGGGCTATGATGGTGGGGAGGGGGGCTAGGACTGGAAATGGGCTGTGATGGGAGGGCTAAAATTGGAAATGGGCTGATGAAGAGCTGGATTAGGACTGGAAATGGGCTGATGGGGGCTGGAATAGGGTGAAGTAGGCTGACGAGGGGGCTAGGATTTGAAATTGGCTGATGGGGGAGCTTGGAGTGGAAATGGGCTGATGGGGGACTGCAAAGGAAGTGGAAAAGAGCATATGTGGGGCCAGGACTGGAAATGGGCTGATGAGGAGCTGGAATAGGACTAGAAATGGGCTGATAAAGGGAACGTGGACTGCAAATGGGTGATGGGCTGGAATAAGACTGGAAATGGGCTGATGGGGGCTGAAATAGGACTGGAAGCGGGCTGATGGGAGTTGGAATAGGGCTGGAAATGGGCTGGTGGGGGAGCTTGGAGTGGAAATGGGCTGATGGGGGGCTGGAATGGAACTGGAAAAGAGCATATGGGGGGCTAGGACTGGAAACGGGCTGATGTGGAGGCTTGGGAGACTGGGACTAGAAGGGGGCGGATGCTGGGTGGTTCTAGAACTATAAGGGAACTGATTTTGGGGGAGGACTAGAAAGAGATGGGGAATGAGAATGGAGAGGGGAAAAGATATTTTGTGTGGGAGGGAAGAAAAGTCTACAATGGGCCGGGTATTGGAAGAGTAAATGGAGATTGAGAATGGAAGGGTGAAATTTGAGTGGATGATAAAGGAATAAGGAAAGAAATAGGGGAAAGAGCAAAAGGGGAAAGATCAGTATGTTAAAGCAGATATAGAAAAAGAAAATGGAAAAAAATCTAAAAGAGAAGAAAGGACAAATGGATAGCTCGCAGAAGACACAAAGAAACCAGAAGAAAGTGATTGGAGCAATTGCAACTGAAAAAGAAAATGCACAAACAACAAAAGGTAGAAAAATACTTTTTTATTTTGAATTTATTAACTGGAATATATCAGCTCTAGGAAATGTGCATCGTTAACGTCTTTTATGTTTTGTTTAGTACAAAAGGAAATTAATTTATAGTTTTATTTCTCCAGTGGTGTTGTACATCCCAAGTTTGGCTTTTTGGGTTCCCAGTTTAATTATTGTCTTCCTATTTCTAAATTGTGATCCCTTGTTCTTTGGTGACGGTCTATGCTCTGCATTTTAACCAAGCTGAGGTATTCTGTTCATGTAGTTTCTATTTGACCGTGCCACTTGTTCTCTTTCCCCCAGTGAGATGTACTGGTAGTCTCTAAGATGTATTAGTTTAATATTTGCAGTGTTGCCTTTTGATAGGTAGGGTTTGGTGCTTTATGAGTCCTGGCAGAGCTGTTATGATATGGTGGATTTGCTATGAGTTCTAAATGGTCAGTGTTTATAGTACTTCCTAATGGGCCTGGCGGTTGGCACTGGAATATAGTAATGTTAGAAATCTGTTAGTCTTTCTTTATCCAGACACTCATTAAGAGGCATGTTTACTAAAAATGCATGTTAATATTATGAAAATATTTATGCAAATGAGGCCCCGCAATTAATCTCCACACATGGCCCCGCACCCCCCTTGGGCCGCCCCGGCATGGCTACCTGGTCAGATATCCCCTTTTATAACAGTATAGATAAGTGAAAATTAATATTAGATTATTAGTCACTAACTGAAGGCCTAAAGATCTGGGATGAATCCACACTTTGATGAATAAGACACAGCCTTGACATTTGCACTAATTCTGTAGGGGAGGGGTTGTGTTCGAAAGCAAATCCCTTATAGAGATTTTCCACAATATTATTGCTGTCTAGTCTGTAAAGGTTTTCAGTGATGTAGTCTTAAAAATTTAAAATTACTCAGCTTTTTTGCCATTTCTGTTTTCAACCTGAGGAAAGCATATAAATTGTTGCTATTTAAAATGGGGGGAATTTCATACATCTTCGAGGTTTGAAGTTGCTTTGCTTTGCTTTGCTTTGGCAAGAAATGTTGCTGTAATGCAAACTCCCACTGGAGACTGATTATATATAAACATCTGATATTAATAATGGAGTCAGTGCTTAACTTTCAGAAAAGGTAAAGCTTGGCTGCATGAGATGACATTCATATAGGAATATGGACAGCCAAACAAGATTACTTTTAATAGAATATGGAGCTGTTGTGTTTCGAAATGTTATTTAATCCCTAAATTCAATCTGCTTTTTGCTTTTTAATGTTTTTATAGTTAGGATTGTGATAAGGAATGTTTTCTTAATTTGTTTTTACTTATATAGTTTAGCTAAATAGTGAAATATATATATACCGTGTTTCCCCGAAAATAAGACCGGGTCTTATATTTATTTTTTCTCCAAAAATAGCACTAGGGCTTATTTTCGGGGTAGGGCTTATTTTTTTACTGATTCCGGTAGCACTTGCTGATTGGCTGCCATCTCCTGACAGTCAGCCAATCAGTGAAGTGTTACCACAGAGCGCACAGGGAAGCAGTGGATGCGGGCAGCGACAGCCCCTTGGAGAGAAGGAAGAGGCCCGCAGCGCAGAGACAGCACTGGCAGCTGATTGGCTTTGGTGGGAGGACCAGGGAGGAGCTTTCCTCCTGCTCCACTCCCCGACGCGATCAGCTCTGCCGGTGCTGTGCTGCGCTGCGGGCCTCTTCATTCCAAGGGGCTGTATTTCCTTTTTTGCTGCTGATTGGCTTTGGTGGGAGGACCAGGGAGGAGCTTTCCTCCTGCTCCACTCCCCGACGCAATCAGCAGCAAAAAAGGAAATACAGCCCCTTGGAATGAAGAGGCCCGCAGCGCAGCACAGCACCGGCAGAGCTAATCGCGTCGGGGAGTGGAGCAGGAGGAAAGCTCCTCCCCGGTCCTCCCACCAAAGCCAATCAGCAGCAAAAAAGGAAATACAGCCCCTTGGAATGAAGAGGCCCGCAGCGCAGCACAGCACCGCACCGGCAGAGATGATCGCGTCGGGGAGTGGAGCAGGAGGAAAGCTCCTCCCTGGCGGGGGGACCCCCCCCTCCCCCAGGTACCGAATCTGTCTGTCCGTCGATGATCTGCACTAGGTCTTAGTTTCAGGGTAGGGCTTATATTACAGAAATCACTGAAAAACTTGCTAGGGCTTATTTTCGGGGTAGGTCTTATTTTCGGGGAAACACGGTATTACACTATTTAGCTAATTTGAATGCTCCCATTTTCTTTGGATTGGCTTTACTTATATTTAGTTTTTAGAGTGTCTTAAACACAAATATGCTTTGGGTTTGGCCTATAGTTTTTGGATAAGAATAAAATTAGATTTCCTTTAATGAAACTAAGTTATTCTACTTTTTTAAAATGGTTTGTTATGAGAGTATGGTACGATAGTCCACCAAATATTAGTTTTCAAAGTGGCTATAGCTATGCATTTCCTGGCCTTTCTGGGTTTTTTTTTCCATTATAACGGTTATGCTACGCTTTGTTTTTGATACATAATCATTTTTTTCTTTTAGAGAGCTATGATTCTTGAAAATAATGAGATCCTGGAAAAAGTTGCAAACCTTACTTCCCAGCTTGCCGAAACAAAAGAGATGCTCTGCAAAACTACCGATGAACTAACTGTCAGCAAGGAGGACTTGGAAAAAGCTGAGAAAACCATTGCTGATTTGAAATGTCATGTGGAAGAAAAGAGAACCTGTGAGGCAGGCAGAGAGGTAGATAGAGGAAACCTTTAGAGACACAGTAGAGATAACTATGTATTTATTTATAGAAATATGTTTGACATCCTTCAAAGCAAAATAACATCAAGGTCGTTAACAACATTTAAAAACTTCCCTGTGGCAATCCCTGTGCTCTTTAGAGGTTATGTGAAAAGGAAGTATTACTTAAGAGTAGCAGGTAGTGATCCTGTATCTTGGACTTGTTTCCTAGGCCCTCTTCCCACCTGTCCCTTTCTCAGCCCCTATCTATTCTCTATGCCTTCTTTCCTTCTTGTTTTTGCTACCAACAGCTGATCTTACTTTTTTTTTATCAGCAGAGATTTGATTTTTGAGTTCACTACTTTCTTATATCCTCAGGGCAGTGTCAAACTTGCATGTTAGTCCTATGGTGATTTCTCTCCTATTTCTGAGACTATGGACCCAGTATTTTATTTGATAATCTACATGTTTTGGTGGTTTGAAAACTGTTCTGAAATGGTTTGCATTACTTTTACTGTACCAAACAGGGTAATGTGCAGTTGTGTTAGTTGGCCCTGCTACACACACTTGGCTGTGGGTTTGCTTTTGCAAATGGCTGTTAGCAGGGACTGGGCCCAATTAACGACCACACAACAAAGTTAATAATCTACGCCCAGCACTAGCATATAAAATAATTTTTTTTTTGTCGGACCATGAAATCCAAGCCACCATAGACAACTAGTCTAGAACTATTCCCAATCAGTCGTTTTTAATGTTTTAATTTTACATTCTAATTCATTCTCCTTGCCAATTCATATTTAAATTATTTTTAAATATGGTTTGGCAAGGAGAATGAATTAGAGTGTTTAAGATAAAAACATTTAAAAAGACCAATTGGGAATAGTTCTAAACTAAGGGGCACAATTACTAAATGGCGCTAAAGGCATCTGCAGGCATTATGGAGCACCTGTTAGCTGTTCACGCGGCATAAAGCATCGATAATGTGGCCACAATGGGAGCTAACATGACAACGACTAGCAAGGGCAAAAGAGGTGTAGAATGGGCAGTGACTGAGCGGGGAGTGGGTGCTGTCAGCAGGGGTATGCTACTGCCGGTCCCGATTAGTGGGCATTAGAGACAAAGGTGTGTGGAACTGGAATGCCAGCTTAGAACTGGTGTTAATTGGGCCTGGTCAATAGCAATAGCAAAACCACAGCCAGATGGGTGTAGCAGAGCCAACTCACAGTCCAGCATATAAATGACTGTGGGCTGGAGCCCCTGCCTTGCTGCATCATGGTCTACTGTATTGCAACAGAAGTAGCTCAGGGTGAAGGACCTGAGGCAGGTGAGGTGGCCCCTGCTCCAGTGGTGGGGGCCAATGTGCAGGGGCACCATCCTGGAGAACGGCTGACCTTGTGTCCTCAGAGGAGGGAGGTCCAGCCCAGAAGGCTCCATATCTACAGAGATAGGGCCACCCAACTCAGCCTCCCTGAGGCCAGCTGAACACCCTCTACAGGTTGAGCACAGGGGCCATATGAGAGCTTTATGAGACTCTAAGAACTGACCTCAAGCCTCTTATAGCCGGTCACATGCCATACCCTTGAGTGCTCTACATTTCTTTGCCTCTGGCTGCTTCCAAACATCTGTGGCTGTGGTTGGAGGAATGTCCAGTTCCACCTTTGGCAAATGCCTCCACAAAGTACAGCAAGCCATGATCAACTGGGTTATAAGAACACAAGAACATAAGATATGCCATACTGGGTCAGACCAAGGTCCATCAAGCCCAGTATCCTGTTTCCAACAGTAGTCAGTCTAGGTCATAAGTACCTAACAGTTTCCCCAAAAGACACAGGTTCTACAATGCTTGTATTGGGTCAAGCAGCGATATTCTGGGTCCCTTTTTAATAATGGTTTATGGACCTTTCCTCCAGGAACTTGTCCAAACCTTTTTTAAACCCATCTACACTAACAGCTTTTACTACATCCTCCAGTAACAAATTCCAGAGTTTGATTACACGTTGAGTGAAAAAATATTTTCTCTTATTATTCTTAAATAGTTTACCTTGTAGCTTCATTGCATGTCTCTTAGTCTTTCTATATTCTGAGGACATAAACAATCGATCTACGTTTTCCTGTTCCACTCCATTCATTAATTTATAGATCTCTATCATATCTCCTCTCAGCTGTCTCTTTTCCTAATGAAAGGCAACAGTGGGTGACTCTCAAACAGCAATTTCAGAGAGTTGTGGGCCTACCACATGTGATGGGAGCCATTGCTTGCATAAATGTGGCACTTATCCCACCCAGAGACAGGGAAGCGGTATTCTGTATCCGGAAGCACAATCATTCTCTGAATGTCAAGGTGGTGTGTTATGCAGACATGGGCATACTGAATGTGGTGGCCAGGTTTGCTGGGTCAGCCCTGCATCACTCAGCACTGTTCAAACAATTTTAGGAGGGATATTATGGACATGGCTGGCTACTGGGTAAGTGATCTTCATTTTACATTTCCCAGCAGTGGGGCACACATGCCAGGCTGGGCACCTGAAATGCTGATATGAGAATGAGGCCTGTGATGGGAAATAGAGCTGCAAAGTAAATGTACTAGACCAGGCTGGGCACCTGAAAACCTAATATGAGAATGGGGCTTGTTATGGGAAATAGAACCATATAGTAAATGTGCTAGGCCATGCTGGCCACCTGAAAAGCTAATATGAGAATGGGGCCTGTTATGTGAAATAGAGCCACACAGTAAATGTACTAGGCCATGCTGGCCACCTGAAAAGCTAATATGAGAATGGGGTCTGTTATGTGAAATAGAGCCACACAGTAAATATACTAGGCCAGGCTTAGCACCTGAAAAGCTAATATGAGAATGGGGCCTGTTTAGGGTTGCCAACCGGCCGGTTTTCAGCCGGCCTGGCCGGTTTTTCAATGGCCAGGCCGGCTGTCGTCCCAGATGTAAAACCGGACTTGAAAAGCCGGTTTTTTGCTCTGGCTGCGAGATCGGGAGCGGCCAGAGCAAAAAACCGGCTTTTCTCCTAACTCCCGCAGCGTGAATGCAAACGCGATTGATCCTCCATGCAGCCGCTGCTTCTGCTTTTCACAGAGCAGCGGCTGCAATAAAGTTAATTTGAAAAGGAAGAAACCTGTGAGAAGCCCGCCCCCTCTGACATTGTAGCAGCGAAGTGCACGCAATGAATAAAACCAGGAGTCAATAGCAGGTTCCAAGCCAATTTATTGTGCACAGGCTCAGACAGGAGCGTGTCCAAAAGTGACTGAGCAATGGAGTACAGGAGCAAATTCCTTATATACAATTTTTACAGTTTGATACAGGCAAACTTTCTATTGGTCCCAACTCCCCTTGCACCTGTCCAATCGGGGACCCTCTCTGGGCCTAACTCCCTGTTCCCCCTTCTCAGGCTATTCTAACAAAGGCATAGTCTTAGATATTGATACATTTCTACTTCAAGGCCATTTCTAGCTCAGAGAATGCAAGAACATGTGTCATCAGCATAGAGGAATTATACAAGTATTTTCAAAAGCAGTTTAAAGCAGTTTCTCAAACTCTGGTTCTCTTCAACACTAGTCTCAGGTGGGGGTTGGGGTCTAGGCCTAGTTTACAGGCCATAGCCTACCGCATTCCCCCCTTTGATTATTCTCAGCCCGATTAAAAGAGGGTGAGAAAATAATCACATATCGAATGCTTTTCAAACTGATGCTGCTTCTCAGGGTATAGCCTGATACTTCCACATGGCTAATACCCAGGCTGCTGTCTTACGTTCAACTGTACTGTCAATGATTGAGGTAAACATACATAAGCAAAGAGGCAGAAAACATGGAAGGAGGAAACACATAGCTGCCATGATTAATACTGCAAACATAATAGTCTTCAAACCTCCTAGCCCTGAAAATAGAGTGCCAGATCATCCGTTAAGGTCTCGTCCATTCCAAGTCTGAACTGGTACATGTGCTAGCCTACGCAAATGGTCAGCTATTTCTTCAACAACCTGACCTTGATCATCAATCTGCAAACAGTAATTAGTTAGATTAAACTTTCCACACACCCCACCCTCAGATGCTAATAAATAATCAAGTGCTAAGCGGTTCTGGTAAATGGCTGTAAGCATTTGGGTACTTTGCTTGGCTAAAAGAGTTAGTGCTTTACTTGTTTCATTAGTTATAATTTCTACAACAGCTTGTAAGCGTATAATACTGTGGTAGGCGAAGGTCTATGATCCATGCTAATTGAACTAAACAGACAGGCCTAAGCAGCTTGACCTGTAAATGAAGCCTGTAGTTAGGCCCAGAGGAATGAAAACCCCTCTGAATGATGACACCGTAGAATTGAAACTTAACTGAACACAATTTAGTATAGCTAAGCAGAATCGAAACTTAGAAAATATAGAAAAACAAGTCTAATTGGTACTGATAAGAGAGCACAGCTTCTATGGAATTAATTAACTCTGCAGAAAGCAAGGTTACAGTGCCCCGCTCTCACTCATATTCTAGCAAGCCAGTGACCTTGGAGGAGAGAAGTATCGAAAGTCTAAGAACTGTCCATTGTAATGAGGACTGAAGGGGGGGCAACCAGGTGCTGAGCCCAGATCAAGGTCCTCATTGAATAGCTACGTAGTGGTACCGGGACCAATAGATGGGTGAGAGGGGTTACTGGGACCAATGAAAAGTTTGCCTATGTCTAGAATGGAGAAGAACAGTATAAAAGTTGTTGTTTTGCTAGAAACCATTGCTCAGGCATTTTGAATTTGACTTCGCTTGAGACTTGTGCACAAATAAATGATTTGGACCTTCTGAACAGACTTCTGGTATTATTGGTCTGTCTGCGCTCTGCTGCTACAATACGATTCAGCATATAAACAGGAATCTCCAGGAACAAGCAGGAATAAGTCCTCACATATGGGTACGTCGGTACCGACGGAGCCTGCGCGGGAATGCTCCCCAGCTTCCCAGAATGAAAGCTTTTGGGGCATCCCACAGCGCATGCGCGCTGCCATCCCGCCTTTCCTACCAACTCTCCTCAGTTCTTCTTTTCCGCGGAGCCAGCAGGTCGTGTTCCTGTCACCGCTGAAGAAGTTCTTTATTTTAATTTATTTCTTTGGCGCGTGTCTGCCTTCCCCGACGCCGGACCGGTACCGCCGGTCTTTTCTTTAAAAAAAAAATATATATATATATACTTTCCCTCACTTAGTGTATTTCTTTTCTTAGGCCTACAGGCCCACAAGAAATTTTCCTCCATGGATAAACCAGCCTCTGGTTTCAAAAATGCACTAAGTGTAGCGGTACAATTTCTGTTACAGACACCCATGAATGGTGTCTTAAATGTTTGGGGCCTGAACACTCCATTCCGGATTGCCAAGCCTGCTCCCTAATATCTAAACGAGGGTTACAGAACCGGGAAGCCAAGCTCCATGTGCTGTTTCCCACGGATGCACCGGCGGTGGCATCAACATCTTCCAGGTCTTCCTCTCCTGATGGGTCTCAGGTAACCAAACATACTTTTAGCAGGTCCTCGAAGGGCAAATCTCCCTCTAAGCATCGAGGTGCCTCCGGGCTTGCCCTTGAGGATCCTGCCCCAGCCAAACAACCCCGGCGGGAAGCTCCGGCTTCCAAAGCTCCTCCTATGGGGTTACAGGTTGACATCGATGACACGGCCTCGACCGATCACCTGTTAGACTGCTCTGGGGTACCGGCACAATCTCCCGGTACCGACATCCAGGCAGTCGTGGCGTCCATGGATCACACTGTGCAATCCATGCTGCAGGCTATACTGGCTTTCATCAAGGCTGCGACGCCGTCGGTATCACAACAAGCTCCGTTGTCGGTACCGACGCCGGTACCGGTACCAACTTCGATGCCGGTACCGGCTGCATCGACATCGGCCAGGATACCGATTCTGGCCCCCTGTCCTGGGCTCTTTCTCGGTACCGACCCGGTACCGGGGACACCCGATGTCGGTACCGATCGATACGCCTATCGATCTTTGGAATCGAGCAGACGATACTTCGATTCTTCTGATGATTGTGATTCATCGGATGAGTCCCCTGAAGTATCTGTTACTCTTCCTGAGGAGCCTTCTTCTCCAAAAAGGAGAATGTCTCCTCCAGAGGATTTGTCCTTTCAAGACTTCATAATAGAAGTAGCTAAAGGACTATCTATTTCAGTAACCTCTGAGAAAGAACCTAGAGCAAAAAAATTAGATATTTTAGGATACTCTAAGGTTCCTAGAGAGGCAGTCACCTTACCAATTCATGAAATTCTTCAAGAACATTTGATTGAATTGTGGGCGACTCCTCTCACCCTTTCTCCTCATTCTCGTAGATTGGACACTATGTACCGTGTCCCTCCTTCTCCTGGATTTCAAAAAACTCAGCTTCCCCACCACTCCATTGTGGTGTAGTCAGCTATGAAGAGGATAAAGAGTACCAAAAGACACTCTTCTACTCCTCCAGGAAGAGAATGCAGGACCTTGGATGCTTTTAGAAGGAAAATCTTCCAAGCTAGCATGCTTATTGCCAGAATCAATTCATACAGCCTTTATATAGGTATGTTTCTAAAGGAGGTTGCAGAAAAGCTGCACAACTTTCTCCCTTTTATTCCAGAGGACAAAAGGGATGAATTCCTTCTTTGGCTTAAGCATACTCAAGACATTTCAAAGTTTTCCAACAGGGCAGCCTTTGATTCTTTTGAAGGTGCCAGCAGAGCCTCAGGCATTGCCATAGCTGCTCGTAGAATTGCTTGGCTCCAGGCTTCTGATCTAGAACCCTGGGTTCAAGATGGGTTAGGAAATCTGCCCTGTACAGGTGAAAATCTATTTGGCAAAGAGTGGCAAATTAAAGCCACTCAAATGGATGCAGAAAATGCTGCTCTGGATAGACTTTCTAAGTCTACCTCCACTCCAGCCAAGAAAAAATCTTTTAAAAAGTCTTTTTACAAGAAGGGCAGATTTCCTTCCACTTCTGGTCAACAATCTTCTGCAGGTCGCTTTGCTACTAAGCGTCAGCAACCTAAACAGGCTAGGCCTAAATCTGCAGGGGCTGCTACAACCCAGCAGTCCCAAGCCCCTCAGGGTTTTTTACTTGATACTAGAGAACTTAACCTTTCTGGCTCTACAACAGCCAGAACCCCTCACCATTCCAGGAAGGTTAGCTCATTTTGCTCCCAGATGGGAGCAAATCACATCAGAGCAGTGGACCCTCTCCATCATCAGAGAGGGCTACAAACTTCATTTCTCAGACCTTCCTCCCTACACCATGGTGAGACATTTCAATTCTCCCACATCTCTCCTCGACCTTCTGGATCAGGAGGTAACCACCCTTCTGGCCCAGAGGGCCATAGAAGAAGTTCCTCTTCTTCAACAGGGGTCAGGGTTTTACTCCCCCTACTTTCTCATTCCAAAGAAAACAGGGAGATACAGACCCATTCTAGATCTCAGAGAATTGAACAAGTTTCTATGCAAGGAGAAGTTCAAGATGCTTTCTTTAGGCACTCTCCTTCCATACCTACAGAGTCAGGATTGGCTTTGTTCTCTAGATCTCAGGGATGCGTACACTCATATACTCATCCATCCATCCCACAGAAAATTCCTACGTTTTCTGTTCCAGGGAAAACATTACCAATACAGAGTGCTTCCTTTCGGTCTAGCCTCTGCTACAAGAGTGTTCACCAAATGCATGGCAATAGTTGCTGCATTTCTACGCACTCTGGGAATATTTGTCTTCCCCTACCTGGACGACTGGCTCATCCGAGCTCCATCTTAGTCAGAAGCCCAAATTTCCCTGAACCGCACCAGGCGCATTCTGCAGTATCTGGGACTTGTAGTAAACCTCCCAAAGTCTCAGCTCACCCCTACTCAGTCCCTAGAATTCATAGGGGCCTGGTTAGACACCACTACTGCAAGAGCCTATCTCCCCCAGGCTCGTTGCCAACGTCTAGTGCAGTTAGCCTCCCAGATTCAGTCAAAGAGCCACTTAACTGCCCGGGAGATGCTACAGCTACGAGGCCACATGGCTTCCACAGTACATGTGGTGCCCTATGCTCGCCTACACATGAGAGCAGCTCAATGGACTTTGTCCACCCAGTGGACTCAAGCTTCAGGAGCTCTCTCAGACCAAATAGCAAACTCCAAACGTCTCTTTTGGTCTCTCCAATGGTGGATGTCCACTCAAAATCTGTTGCTGGGGTCCCCCTTCCAACCTTTGTTGCCCCAAGCAATCCTCACAACAGATGCCTCCCAAACAGGTTGGGGAGCTGATCTACAGGACCTCTCCACCCAAGGCACTTGGTCCCCACAGGAGACCTCTCTTCATATCAACCTCTTGGAACTTCGAGCAGTGTTCCTAGCTCTCAAGGTCTTTCATACCCTCCTCAGCCACCAGACAGTCCTCATTCAAACGGACAATCAGGTAGCCATGTTTTACATAAACAAGCAAGGAGGAACTGGCTCTCTGTCGCTTTGCAACGAAGCTCTAAGATTATGGGCCTTCGCCAGAAAGCATCAAATCCATCTCCTGGCAGTATACCTCCCAGGAATTCAAAACTCTTGGGCAGACAGACTCAGTCGAGTTCTGCTTCCACACGAATGGTCCCTGCACATGGATCAGGTACTCAGAATCTTCCAGGAATGGGGAACCCCGGACATAGACCTATTTGCAAGTCCGTGGAATGCCAAACTTCCCCGGTTCTGTTCCAGAATTCCGTGTCAGGGAGTTCAGGCCAAGGATGCCTTCCTCCATTGGGGTCAGGACTTCCTGTATGCCTTTCCACCCATTCCTTTGATTCCCAAGACTCTGTTCAAACTTCAGAGGGATCAAGGATCTATGATCCTCATAGCTCCACGCTGGCCACGCCAAGTGTGGTACCCGCTACTTCTGCATCTCTCCCAAGCCCCCTCCCTGGACTTGGGGGCTGCTCCAGACCTTCTGTCTCAGGAGGAGGGGACTTTGTGGCATCCAAACCCCAAGTCCCTTCACCTCAGAGCTTGGTTACTGAAGGCCTAGACCTTCAAGACTTCAATCTTTCGCAGCAAGTGAAGGATATCCTCCATGCTTCCAGGAAACCTTCCACTAGGCGTTCCTATGCTTTTAAATGGAAAAGATTTTCCATTTGGTGTGCTCAACAGGGTCTTGACCCTCGGGCACTTCCTGTGAATTTTCTATTAGAATATCTCCTGCATCTTTCCAATGCAGGCCTTAAGACGAATTCAGTAAGGGTCCATTTAAGTGCTATTGCAGCATCCCTTAAGCCTATCAATGGACAACCTGTTTCCTCTCATCCCCTTATTGCAAGATTTATGAGAGGCCTAACTTTAACTAAACCTCCCATTTGACCTCCTCCGGTGGCATGGGACTTAAATTTAGTTCTTGGTCAGCTTATGAAGCCACCTTTGAACCCTTAGCCACTACTTCCTTGAAATTTCTTTCCTGGAAGGTTATTTTCCTTATTGCAATCACTTCTGCTCGCCGCATTAGTGAACTGCAGGCCTTAGTGGCTAATCCATCATGATAAGGTAGTCCTTAGGACAAATCCTCACTTTATGCCTAAAGTGGTCTCACCTTTTCATCTTAATCAAGAGGTATATTTACCTGTCTTTTTTCCAGCTCCTCATGCATCCACTGCAGAGAGGAACCTTCATACTCTAGATTGTAAAAGAGCTCTAGCTTTTTATTTACACAGGACACAGCAACATAGAAAGTCTTCCCAGCTTTTTGTTGCTTTTGATCCTTCTCATTTAGGACTTCCAGTCTCTAAAAGAACACTGTCCAATTGGATTGCTCAGTGTATTTCTTTTGCTTACCAGAGTAAGAACCTTTCTCTGGAGGGCCATGTCACAGCTCACAATGTGAGGGCCATGGCCACCTCTATGGCTCATCTTCATTCTGTGTCCATCGACCAGATCTGTCGATCAGCCACCTGGGCCTCGGTTCATACCTTCACAGCCCATTACTGTTTGGACAAGGACTCCCGCCGGGATGCCTTGTTTGGTCAGGCTGTCCTCAGACACCTGTTCCATTCTTAAACAACTCCTGCCCTTCTTCCCTGAATGGATGCCTGAGATCCATAGGAAGAGAGGAACCCTCCAGGGTCTCATACCCTTGGGGATCTCCCAGGCATCTTAGCTAGGGAGTCCCCATATGTGAGGACTTATTCCTGCTTGTTCCTGGAGATAGCACAGTTACTTACCTGTAACAGGTGATCTCTGGGAACAGCAGGAATTAGTCCTTACAACCCTCCCACCTCCCCTAGGAGTTGTATCTCTCTTTCTCTTTCCTTTCCTCTCTCTCTCTATTGTCTCAGCTTTAAACTTGAACTGAGGAGAGTTGGTAGGAAAGGCGGGAAGGCAGCGCGCATGCGCTGTGGGATGCCCCAAAAGCTTTCATTCTGGGAAGCTGGGGAGCATTCCCGCGCAGGCTCCGTCGGTACCGACGTACCCATATGTGAGGACTAATTCCTGCCGTTCCCAGTGATCACCTGTTACAGGTAAGTAACTGTGCTGTGTGGTAACCCCAGGTCCCATCTTGCGTCCAAGTAGCTGGCCCATAATAGGCGATAATTCTCTCAGGTAGCCACTCATCACCATACCACTTATCCCATTGACCTATCTGCAGAGTGTTTCGCTTCTGTCGACCATTGTATATGGGGAAGCCTAACTGTGCCCCTTGAGAGATGGGAATAAGGAAGAAAGAGGGCCGTATTGTTCCCAAGACACACGCCCCTCCCCAGTTATTAGGGAGTCGAGCATATGCTCGGGTGCCACAAATCAAATAAAGCCCAGGAGGGGCTTCCCAGGTATTGGAGAAGGTGAGGTCAGTCCATACCTTAGCAAGATGAGGGAAAGCGATTAAAGGGTTGGAAGGTTCAGTAGCATTAACACCTGACCACCAGGATGTTTTCTTAGTAGTAGCATTGTAAAATCGTTGGCTTAGACAGACCAGTTGCCCTACCTGTATGGTGAACTGTGGCCCCGTTTGGACAAAACAGAGACGGCCGACAATAGTGTTGACCAAGACCCATTCACTAGTGATTTTATTCAAAACAATCTGGTTATATGGGATGGAGTAGTTCAATTCTCTTGCCTCCCAGGGCCATTGGTCTCCCTTCTTAGTTCCCCCACAGAAGAAACAATTAGAAATGTGGAGACTAGAAGCTCCAGCTCCAGCTAGTTCAATGAATAAATTTTGCATGGTCTGGGGAAGCTCTATCTCCGTCTGCATGGCTTCATAGAAGGTATGGTGTATTTGATAAGGTGAGGAAATGCGGGTCTTGGTGTTAAGCTGTATGTATACATAGGTTCCAGGGTCTATTCCCCTGCCCGCTATTCGTAAGCCAAATCTATATCCTTGCCTCCACTGGCTAGGGTCAAACACAAGGAGCACTTAAGGGGTTCTAGCAATGGTAGTCTCTCTAAGTTAGCTCTGCGATGATCCCCATCTTGCCCCTGAGGCCCATCAGACCAGGTGGCATAATATACACACTCCCACTTGGGGCAGAAGTAGGCGTCTTCAGATGCTTTGACATAACTAGACGAGGTATATGTCCCGGTGCACTTTCCCTACTTGTATGCTCCTTCGGGGCACATGTATTTATCATCCTGGTAATAACTTCGCTCTTGGTCAACAGACCCACAGCTATAGTAGCCATTTCTGTTAATGGCCTCACAAGCATCAAAGTAAAGAGGGGCTGGTTTTGTTGGATCTGCGAGCTGTCGTGTGGCATTTAGGAGGGCTCCATCCTCGTTGTTCCATCGCAACTCTAGAACATGATAAGAGGGGTTCTGTCGGGGGTTGAAACAAGTCCTAACCTTCCCTCTAGTACAGATACTTAATTCCGTACCATTATATACACATCGGCTAATTACACCATTACAGGTGTAGTAGGAGTGATAAAGTAAAGTTTGGGTAATCTTTGTCCCGATTCGGGTAGTGGTTATACAGGCCGCACAGGGAGGTACGGCAAAAGTCATTCCAAGGGGCCCCAGGGCTACCGCAAGTGCAACATTGCTCTAGTGCAACCTGCTGATTCTCCTATACACATCTTCTGTGTCTTGATATTGTGAGCTTCTGCATACCTATGTATTATGGTATATTGCTGCCCATCAGATGCCCTCTTGTGCAGTGACAATGATGGGTTGTCCACCTGTGTGGGTGGACTGTCTACTAGGGGAGAGACTGTACTGGGTATACAGTGGTATCCTTCATACTATGCTAAAACAGTGTCTAATTATACTGCCAGCTGGGCATCTGCTAGTGCTGTGCCTCTCAGGTGGATTCCATGCATGGGTATGGGGCAGTGCAGCCAGGGAGCTGTATACCAGTTGTGCTGGGGTACCCCAACAAAACAGCAAGAGCAGCAGTGTGTTGGTTAGAACATTGGCCTTATGTGCATCAGTTGCTGGTTCAAATCCTACTGGTACCACATATGGTCCTCCCACTCTCCATGGCATCTGACTGTAGGTCTGCAGATGTATATGCTGAAGGATACCTCAGCAGCTGGGTCACCTCATTCTTTATGTGCCTCTGCTGAACATTTTTGAGGTGCACCCTCTAGGACCACATCTCCCCTCATGTGATTGGACGAAAGCAGGACTGACTTAGGCCCACCATGAGCCATCTTGAATCATTTGTGAACACTAGTAGTGGGCCAGCTCTGACAAGTACCAAGTTGGGTATGTTCCATGATCTCAGTGATTGGGCTATGGCCTGGATGTGGCCCAGCAGCATACATCAAGTTCTGGCTGTGTATCTTTCCTAGCAGTGATATAGATTCTGCTAGTTAAGGCTTGGGCGTTGTGAATGCTGGTATTGTGCAATGTACATGCCGACATTTGTGTAACAGACTGATCTGCCTCGGCTTGCATGCTGATGCAGTGTGAGACTCCCCAAAAGAAACATAGATAACATATATTGTGTGCATATGCGTTCTATGGGGACAACTTGGACACATGGCCCACAATATGACATTATAGTGCTTGCAGGTATGTGCATCTGCTGCTACAGACCACAGCACTGACTGCTTTCACTGGCATGGTGCCTAATTATGTTACTCTGAAAGGTCTAGGATGGACCTGACACCTTACACCTGGATGGAGCTGCCAGTGATGCCATATCAATGCATTCTGGGTAGGTGCGAGGGGGTGGGAGGTCTGGTTTGTTCTGATGCTTGGTTATGTGTGTATGCTCAACAAGAGCGATTTGGGATTAGGAGCCTGTTCCTATCTAGGTAGTTGGGACAGCTCAGTGGGTCTGCTGGCCACATTCTTTGAGTTTCTGGGCCCCGCTGGTAGCTGCACCTACTGGCCTGGTGGGAGTAGATTGTGGTTGCTTCTGGGCTGCAATTCTCCACTTATTGATTGCTAAGGGCACATACAGCTAGGGTAGCTGCAGCTAAGGGATGGTCAGCCAGTGTGGGGACAGTCAATGTTGGTATTCCCATCCCAGTTCTGAGTGAGCAAGCCTCATCTGAGTGAGCAAGCCTCATCTATGGGGTGGGCATATCCACTATGACATGTCATGTAATGGTTGTAGAATTTGTGGTTGTGATATGTGGTTAATATCAATAGCTTTGGTAGCAGTTGTGTGTATCCCATGATGCATAGTTGGGTCCCATGTGGTTGCAGGGGCAGACTAATGCACACACACAAACACTTCTCATCAATTCTCATGTTGGACAACCTAATGTGTGTCGTTGAGCTGGTATAGTTGACAGTAGCTGTACCTTTTGACATGCTGTGTGAGGTATCATGGCATGTGCATGCTATCTGTGGACAGATTGTCAGCATAGGGCAGGCTATATTCCCAGGGTCTGGTGTGCAAATGCACCCCTGATCTCCTTGCTAGCATGCTCTGCAGTGTGTTAGAAGATCGGGAAGGTGATGCGGCCATAGAGGTGCCTGAATACGTGGCCACAACAGTCGTAATAGCATGTGCATACCATTGACGGGCACATGGTGCTCTAGGACACGGGCACTTGCCATTGAATATGACATTGTTGAACAAACTTTGTGTTCACCACTCACAGATAATAGGTAAAGCGATTGCCACTGTAACATATACTCAATGATGTACATTACCAAGGGAAAAGGATAATGTGGATTCCTCAGAGGCACTGCAGGGTTAGGTTACAGGGGCAAGGCCAAAATGGGTTTTAGGGGGACTCGAACGCTGCTCTCTTGGTTAGGGTTGCCAACTTTTTCACCGAGAAAAATCCGACACCTGTGGCTCGCCGTGCCCCACCCATTCTATGCCCCTAGCCCTACCCCTGCCCCGCCCCCAGTCCCACCCATGCTGCACCCCAGCCCCACCCACAAAAATTACCGAGGATAAGTGTAGGCTAACTCCCTTGGTCAGATAATAATTAAACTGGGAACCCCAAAAGCCAAACATGAAATGTACAACACTGGAGAAATAAAACTATAAAGTAATTTCCTCTTGCACTAAACAAAAACGCAAAGATGTTAGCAATACACATTTCCCAGACCAGACATATTCCAGTTAATAAATTCAAAATGAAAAGTATTTTTCTACCTTCTGTTTGGGAATTTTATTTTTCAGTTGCAATTGCTCCAGTCACTTTCTTCTGGTTTCTTCGTGTCTTCTGCGAGCTATCCATTTGTCCTTTCTTCTCTTTTAGATGTTTTCCATTCTCTCTCTATATCTGCTTTAACATACTGATCATTTCCCTTTTGTTCTTTCCCCCATTTCTTTCCTTATTCCTTTATCATCCACTCAAATTTCACCCTTCCATTCTCAATCCCCTCTTACTCTCCCAAAACCCGGCCCATCGTAGACTTTTCTTCCACACAAAATATCTTTTCCCCTCTCCATTCTCATTCCCCATCCCCATCCCCTTCTAGTCCTCCCCCCAAATCAGCTCCCTTATAGTTCTAGACCCACCCAGCAACCACTCCCTTCTAGTCCCATTCTCCCATGCCGCCACATCAGCCCATTTCCAGTCCTATTCTAGCCCATCACCCATTTTCAGTCCAAGCTCCCCCCATCAGCCCATTTCTAGTCCTATTCCAGCTCCTCATCAGCCCATTTCCAGTCCTAGCTCCACATATGCTCTTTTCCAGTTCCATTCCAGCCCCCCATCAGCCAATTTCCACTCCAAGCTCCCCCATCAGCCAATTTCCAATCCTAGCCCCCTCGTCAGCCCACTTCCAGTCCTATTCCAGCCCCTTCAGCCCATTTCCAGTCCTATTCCAGCTCTTCATCAGCCCATTTCCAGTGCTAGCCTTCCCATCATAGGCCATTTCCAGTCCTAGCCCCCCCCATCACAGCCTCTTTCCAGTCCTAGCCCCCCCCCCCACCATCACAGCCTATTTCCAGTCCTAGGCCCCCCCCACCATTACAGCCCATTTGCAGTCCTAGTCTCCCCAACCACATCACAGCCCATTTGCAGTTCTAGCCCCCCCATCACAGCCTATTTCCAGTCCAGGTTCCCCCTCTCCCCACCATAGCCCAATTCCAGTCCAGGTCCCCCCCCCCATAGCCCAATTCCATTGCAGCCCCCCCCAGCCCATTTACAATCCAGGTCCCCTCCCATAGCCCAATTCCAGTCCAGGTTTCCCCCCCATAGCCTATTTTCAGTCCAGGTCCCACCCATAGCCCAATTCCTTTAACATTTCCCAGCAATCGCGGCTTCACATAAACAACCGCCAGCGTGAAGGAAAAAGATCTTCACGCTGGCGGTTGTACAGAGGGAGCTGGGGCCTCGCGCGGGCTTCCCTGGCTCCCTCCCCCACGGACTTTGGGAGAAAAGCCTTTTTTTTGCTCTGGCCACTCTTGATCTTGTGGCCAGAGCAAAAAAACGGCTTTTCAAGGGCCGGTTTTACATCTCTGCCGGCAGCTGGCCTGGCCATGTTAAAACCGGCCAGGCTGGCTGAATACCGGCCGGTTGGCAACCTTACTCTTGGTTCCCCCAACCAGTGCTGTTAGCATTGGGCAAGTCCTGTACTCCATAGTGCATGGTGCTCAACTACACATCCGATGGCAATGGACATGTGCTGGGTATCAGGTGTTGCAACTATGGCCTACCCTATGCAGACAATGGTTCCTCAAGCAGTACTGTTAGCATTGGGCAAGTCCCATGCTCCATAGTGCATGACACTCAACCACATGCTTTATGGCAACAGATGCATGCTGGGTATCGAGTGTTGTAACCATGGCCTACTCAGTGCAGACACTGATTCCCCAAGCATTGCTGTAGCATTGGGCAGGTCCCATGCTCCATAGTGCATATTACTCAACCACATGCCTGATGGCAACAGGCACATGGTGGGTATTGGGTGTTGTGGATCCTGCAGATGTGATGTAGTCAAGGCAAAACTTGATGTTGTGGAGAGGAAGAATGGTGGCCTGTAGTCAATGTGTCTGGTTTTCTGATGCAGACCTTGTGCTGCTAGCATGTATCATCACCCTGTGGCAGCAGAAACTATGATGAGGGCCTGGGGGCACTTGTACTGGTGTTTTTCGGCACGATGCAACTTCCCATGGTTGGTAAGTACGTGACATGCCCCTTGGCCACAAGGGGTATTAGTGGGAATCAAACCTAGGTACCTTGGATCCCTAGGCAGTGCTGTCACCATTCAGCCACTCCTCAACCCCACTCTCAATGTTTACACTGAGATGTACTCATATGTGTTCACACCAAGTATATGTCCATGCTGTGCCTGTTTAGAAAACACTGCCATGAACCTCTGTGTTACATACACCTGGAGGTCTTTTTCTGCCCTGTGTAGTCTTTGTTCTTCCCACTTCCAGATTTGCTTTGTAGAACAGTATAGCTATTATATGTGCACTATGCAGGCTTCAGCTGTCTGACCTCCCTCATTAGTTGCCTTGCTGCTTAGTCACGTCGCTATGCCTGCCACCATGCTCGAGGGACATTGTGTGGAATTAATCAAGTCTTGGCTTTGGATCCATGTATGCATTGATCTCATGTTTTGTGTCATTTCTGGCATTCCATACTGACTGCTCCTATGCCCATGCCATCAAACAGAGCCGCTCACAAGAGGGTATCAGGTTACTTCATTGACAAGGTTCGGAGGATTAACCTTGATGTACCTGCATGGGAACCTCAGCCTCATCGTCTTTTTCCTCAATTCCCTATCCTTCTCGCACATCATATCACCCTATCTTACATGTCTATTATCACAGAGGAGGACACTGCTACACTCTCTCTTCCTCCCAACGTACCACTTGCTCCTTTGATCCCATCCACACCCATCTACTGAGCTCTATCTCTTCCATATCATCCCTTCCATCGCTCATCTCCTGAGGCTCTCGCTTTCCCCTGCCACTGTTCTTGTGGCCTTCAGACATGCTGTGGCCACACTTCTACTCCAGAGGCCTGCACTATATCCTACATAGAAACATAGAAAATGATAACAGAAAAAGACTACATGGCCTATCTAGTCTGTCCTTTCATATCAACAACTACAACAGTCCCCTTTTTACCTTTAGAGATCCTCTGTGTTTGTCCCATGCTTTTTTGAATTCAGATACCGTCCTCATCTCTACCACCTCCACTGGAAGATTATTCCACGGATCCACCACTCTTTCTGTAAAGAAATATTTTCGCATATCACTCCTGAATCTATCCCCTTTCACTTTCATCCCATGTCCGCTTGTAGCAGAACTTGCTTTCAATCGAAAGAGGCTCTCTCCTTGTGCATTTGTGCCACAGAGGTATTTAAACGTCTCAATCATATCACCTCTATCCTGTCTTTCCTCTAAGGTGTACATATTAAGATCCTTAAGTCTGTCCTCATATGCTTTATAATGAAGACCACTAACCATTTTAATAGCCACTCTCTGTACTGACTCCATCTTGTTTATATCCTTTTGAAGGTGCGGACTCCAGAATTGCACACAATACTCCAAATTAGGTCGCACCAAAGACTTATCACCTCTTTTTTTCTGCTAGCCATTCCTCTCTGTATGCACCCAAGCATCCTTCTAGCTTTTGCTGTCACCTTTTCTGCCTGTTTAGCTACTTTAAGATCATCAGACACAACCACGCTTAGGTCCCGCTCTTCTTTAGTGGACAAAAGTACTTCACTCCCTATACTATATTGTAGCCCAAATGCGTGACCTTGCATTTTTAACATTAAATCCCAGCTGCCAAATTCTAGACCATTCTTCAAGCTTAGTCAGATCCCTCCTCATGTTATCTTAAACTTCCTGGGTGTCTACTCTATTGCAGATTTTTGTATCATCCGCAAAGAGGCAAACCTTACCCGACAGCCCTTCCGCTATATCACTAACAAAGATATTAAAAAGAATCGGACCAAAGACAGATCCCTGGGGTACACACTGGTAACTTCCTTCTCCTCAGAGTGAGCTCCATTTACCTGTACTCTTTGTTGCCTCCCACTCAACCAATTTCTAACCTAAGCAGTAACTTTAGGGTCCATTCCTAGGGTGCTCTGTTTGTTTATAAGTCGCCTGTGAGGAACGGTGTCAAAGGCTTTACTGAAATCTAAATACACCACATCTAGGGCTCGCTCTCGGTCCAACTCCCTGGTCACCCAGTCAAAGAAATCAATCAGATTTGTCTGACAAGACCTGCCTCTGGTGAATCCATGCTGCCTCAGATTCTGTAATCCGCTGGACTCCAGAAACCTCACTGTTTTCTCCTTCAGCAGCGTTTCCAATAATTTACACACCACAGAAGATAAACTAACCGGCCTGTAGTTTTCAACTACATCCTTACTTCCGCTTTTGTGTAAAGGCACCACATGAGCCTCTCTTCAGTCCTTTGGCACCACTCCTGACTCCATTGAGGCATTGAAAAGGTCAGTCAGTGGAGCTGCTACAACGTCCCCAAGTTCCCTCAGTTTTCTAGGGTGTATCCCATCCAGTCCCATCGTTTTGTCTACTTTAAAAGGCGACGGCAAAAGCTAAAATGATGCTTGGGTGCATACAGAGAGGAATGGCTAGCAGAAAAAAGGAGGTGATAATGCCTCTGTATAAGTCTTTGGTGCGACCTCATTTGGAGTATAGTGTGCAATTCTGGAGACCACACCTTCAAAAGGATGTGAACAGGATGGAGTCGGTGCAGAGGGTGGCTACTAAAATGATTAGTGGTCTTCATTATAAAGCATATGAGGACAGATTGAAGGATCTTAATATGTACACCTTAGATGAAAGGCGGGATAGAGGTGATATGATTGAGCTATTTAAATACCTCCGTGGCATAAATGTTCAGGGAGAGAGCCTCTTTCAATTGAAAGCAAGTTCTGCTACGAGGGGACATGGGATGAGGGTGAAGGGAGATAGATTCAGGAGTGATATGCGGAAATATTTCTTTACGGAAAGAGTAGTGGATCCGTGGAATAGTCTCCCAGTGGAGGTGGTAGAGATGAGGACAGTAACTGAATTCAAAAAAGCATGGGACCAACACAGAGGATCTCTAAAGGTAAAAAGGGGACTGTTGTAGTTGTTGATATGGAAGGACAGACTAGATAGGTCATGTGGTCTTTTTCTGTCATCATATTTCTATGTTTCTATGTTTAAGTTTAGCTAGTTTCTCACGAACACAGTCTTCTGAAAATTGTTCAAGATGCCCCTCGCTTCTGTTCCTGTTTGTGGGTGTTCTTTGAGGTCCTGTTCCTGGTTCTTCATCTGTGAACACAGAACAGAAATATTTGTTAAGCAATTCCGCTTTATCCTCATCAGCTTCTACATATTCCTTCCCTTCACCCTTGAGTCTGACAATGCCACTTTTGCCCTTCCTCTTCTCGCTAACTTATCTGAAAAATGTCTTATCCCCCCATTTTATTGCATTGGCTATTTCCTCCTCTTTTTGAATCTTTGCTTTCCTGACTACTTTGCTAGCTTCTCTAAGTTTTTCCAAATATAGATGCCTGTCTTCCTCTCTCTGTGATCTCTTGTATTTCATGAAGGCCTCCCTCTTTTTCTTCACCTTTTCGGCTACTTCTTTAGAAAGCCACAGCGGTCTCCTTTTCCTTTATTTACCATTTTAACAAAAAGGTTGGTTGCCCTTAAAATATCCGCTTTCAGTTTTGCCCAAAACAACCCCCAGCTGTTCCTATCCCGCTAACGACTCCCTGAGGTATTGACCCATCTTGGCAAAGTTAGTATTCCTAAAGTCTAAGACCCTTGCTTTTGAATGGAATCTAACAGCCCTAGTCCTAATACTGAACCACACCATCTGGTGATCACTGGATGCAAAATGATCTCCCATTATAACATCGGAAACACTTTCACCATTGGTAAGCACCAAGTCCAGTATGGCCCCTTCATGTGTGGGGTCTGTTACCAATTGCCTGAATAGTTCTCCCTGTAAAGAATCCAGGATCTCCTTACTTCTAGATGATACTGCAGCAGGAATGTGCAAATCAACATCTGGCATATTGAAATCCCCTATCAGTAGCACTTCCCCTTTCCTAGCAATACTGCACATGTCTTCATTTAACTCGCTGTCTGTGAGGGAGGTCTGTATATCACTCCAATGCAAATCGATTTCTCTTTCCTTCTTTCTAGTTTAACCCACAGTGCCTCCTCTCTCCCTTTTAAGTTCTCTAATTCCAAAGCTTTAATATTATTTTTTACATATAGTGCCACTCCTCCTCCCCTTCTTCCTACCCTTTCCTTTCTGAATAAAGTATAGCCTGGTAAAGTTACATCACAGTCATGGTTTTCTGTGAACTATGTTTCTCTAATTGTCACTAAATCCAAGTCAGCCACTCCCACCAAAACGTCAACATCAGGGATCTTATTTCCCATGCTATGGGCATTTATACACACTGCTTTCCAAATGTTACCCCTTTTACCCATTTCCATAAAGGTATTTAATGTTTCACTTACCTGGGGGCTTTCTTCACCCATCCCCAATGAATCTAGTTTAAAGCCCTCTTCAGTAGATTAGCTAGTCTACTACTGAAGATGTGTCGACCTTTCTTGGACAGATGGACACCATCTCTGCTCTGCAACCCTTGGAACAGCATCCCATGGTCTAGGAAACCAAAACGCTCCCGATGACACCATCCACGCAGCCATGCTTTCATCTCCAGGATACGAGCCTCTCTGCTTTGGCCTTTACCCTCAACAGGGAGGACTGAAGAGAACACCACGTGTGCACCTAGCTGCTTCACCCTCTGTCTCAGAGCCATGAAGTCACTCTTGATACGCTCAGAGGGATACCTGGCAGTATCATTTATTCCGACATGGATTAGCAACTTTGGGTAATAGTAGGCTTGATGAGTCTTGGCAAATTCTGTAACATCTTAGATTTTGGCACCTGGCAGACAGCATACCTCTCTGGACATCAAGTCTGGTTGGCTGTTAGCAACATGTCTCCGTCGTTGCCCATGCTTCACATGAACGTCGAACAAGCAGTTAATCACAGTCATGACTTTCTTCCCTCTTCAGACCTTATGGATTGGCAACAATTTGGCTATCAGTCTCTGCATTCCACAGATACAGCTCTTGCCAGCTTCTCCTGCAACATGTTTAATACAATTCCTGATGCCTCTAGTCGAGTCACAGCCATTGTGACCATTTTGCTGCCTTTGACACTTTTGCTCACCATCATCTCCTAGAGACCCGGTTCTCTGTGGGATGTGGCAGCTCGACTCTGTCCCAATTTTCTTCTGCTCCCTCCCACTGCATTTTCAGTGTATGTTTTGCTGATTCTTCCTCTGCCTCCATCCTCCTTTTCACTGGTGTCCCTCAGGGCCCTCTCTTGGGACCTCTCCATTTCTCTCCTCACACTCAGTCCTGTTTCCTCCCGTAATATTCTGTCCCATCCTCATGTTGATGATTCTCAGATTGAACTCTCTGGACCTGACATCTCTCCATGAAGTGGGCCTGATCCTTGGCCAGCTTATCTGACATTGCTGCCATCTTTGACTGAACATGGTCAACACAGAGGTCCATTTGTTTCCCCATTCACAGCCCCCCACCCCTTCCTCCCTTCCCTACATCTGTGGATGACACCACACTCCTCACTTTCCTCAGCTCACAACCTTAGAATAATCCTCAATCTAACTCTCTCTTTATTGTTGCACTTCTAACAGACAGCTACAACCTGTCACTCTGTTCTCTTTCACTGCAGCAGAATATGTCCCTTCCTTTCTACACACACTACTGAGACACTTCTCCACTGTGGTCATCTCCCAGCTATACCATGACAAACTCCTCCTTGCTGATCCCCCTCTGAATCATCTGCACCTCATTGAATCTGTGCGGTCCTGTGATGGATGGCTAATCTTCGGACAGCGTCAGTATGATCATAGACTGCTTCACTGGCTCCATATCCATTTCCATATGCAGTTCACACATCTCCTATGGACCTCTAGATGCACTCATCTGGCTGCTCCTCACTACCCTTCCTCTATTCTCTCTCCCTACCACCATTTTTGAGAACTCCATTCTTCAGGCAGGTCCCCACTACTGTGCCATTCTCTCCTGATGCCAATCCCAGACATCAACACTTGCTCTTTGCTGCTCCTTATGCCTGTTAAAGATTTACCAGACTGTCTGTGGCAGGCTTTGTCTGTGACTCTTTTGAGATACAGGCTATGAACTCACCTCTTCAAGGGCGCTTTTGCACACTGTTCTGCTGAGTTTCCACGTTTTCTTATCCTTTCCCCTAGATATATGCTTGTCCTCAGCAGTTGGATTGTGTGTCTTGACTGGATTGTGAGCTCTGATGAGCATTGACCATCTGTTGCTTGTGTCTCCGCAGCACATTGTATGCCTTGGAGCACTATCCAAATGATAAGTGGTGGGAGCAGGAGTGGGAGTGATGTCTCAAAGGCTGTGTTGCACATCTGGAGCCATTATGGGGGAAGTGGTGTTCGCATACTGCCATGTCTCACATAATATGACCACTAATTCTCCCTGAACTGTTGACCATGCCATCTTGTGTGGGGCACTGAGCAGATAGCTTTGCTACTTGTACATGCATTTCTTATGGCAGCATTTATTTTATTTATTTATTTTATTTATTTAGCTGCATTTATATTCCGCTTTTCACCGGGTCAAAGCGGTCAATTGGGGGATACATTTAACACGAGGGGATATGACACACATACGTTAATACTTACAGGGAACATGGGCAATGGAGGGTTAAGTGGCTTGCCCAAGACAACAAGGAGTGCCTATAGGACTAGAAATCCCAGTCCCTCCGGCCTGAGATTGCTGTCCCCAGGTGGGACTTGAACCCCCGGCCCTCCGGCCTGAAGTACCTTGTCCTAACCACTAGACCACTCCTCCATGTGTGGGGCACTGAGCAGATAGCTTTGCTACTTGGGCATGCATATCTTACGGCAACACAGAGCAGTACAACATCTGTGAACAGGTATGTGCCATATGCAGTGTTCCTGCGCTTTATCCGCCGCCAACATTCCTGCCGGCGGGGGGAGAGGCAGAGCGATCGACGCTCTGTCCCTCCCCCCCACCAGCAGGAATGCCAGCGGAGGACCCGGCGCAGATTAAAGAGAACATTGCGAGGGTGCTGCGGCATGCGTTAGAACCACAGCACCCTCGCAATGCTCTCTTTAATCTGCGCCGGGTCCTCCACCGGCATTCCTGCCAGTGGGGGGAGGGGCAGAGCGTCGATCGCTCTGCATCTCCCCCCACCGGCAGGAATGTTGGCGGCGGACCCAGCGCAGGTTAGCGGGAACATTGGCCACATGTGCTGTTCCCTGAGGGCTAAAGAGGACATGAAGATGCCACTCTGTGGCAGCCCATCTTACCATCATCTCCATGGTGACTTATATGTATGGTGGTTCTGATTTAATGCTTCCCCCTTGCACATGTTTGTCCATGGCAGTGTTTGGTTCCATAGATGTGACCTCTCTGAGTAAGACCTCACAGTAATTCAGTCTCTCTCCTTGACAGCTGGAGGATGTGTGGAAGAAGAGACAGGAACTGTGGCAGCGATGGCAGCTATAATACAGCAGGCCCTTGCAGAGCTGCAGGAGGTGCAGGCTGGAGAGTCTACATCTTTATCTTTATTAGAGAGCTTGATTTACCACACCTTCGGAACAATCAGGGCAGTTTACAATGGAGCAAAAATAACAATGGCCAAGGCCAGAAATAGAAAGGAACTATATCTTCAGACAGGAAAGCATACAGTCACACCAGATTTAGGAAAAGGAGAAGGAGAGGGAAAGGGTTCGGCAGAGAAAGGGGAGGTTAAGAAGGATCAGGAGGGGGAAGGTCATAGGCAGCACAGAAAAGATGGATCTTAAGAAGGGACTTGAACTTGGGGTATGACTGTTCTTGGCGGAGTGAGGTGGGAAGGGAGTTCCAGAGGGATGGTGCTAAAAAGAAAAAAACTGAGTGGTGGGTCTGCTCTATAGACCTGACGAGCAGGGACAGTCTCTATCTATGTTTGTACAGTGCTGCGTATGCCTTGTAGCACTATATAAATGATGAATAGTAGTAGTAGTAGCTGGGGAGGGGAGGTCAAGACGGTTGACATGTATGGACCAAAGACTGCGAGGTGCCAGACGGAACTGTATGGAATCATCCAGATGCTGAGGGGTGTGCTTATAAAGGGCCTTATGAGTCAAAATCGGGAGTTTAAAGGAGATGTGATAGAAAACTGGCAGCCAATGTAATTGAATAAGAGAGGATGTAATATGACTATAGTGGGTGGTGTGGGAAAGAATCCCGGCAGTGGTATTTTGAATCATCTGTAAGTGGTGAAGTTGATATTGGGGAAGACCGGCAAAAAGTATATTGCAGTAGGCATACCTGTCATCTCCACTCACACACATGGAACTGAGAGGTTTGGATTCACTATTGGGCTTCTAGAATGCAGACTCAAGTGTGCATGGTATGAGGTAGCTGCAATGTGGGCAAGGCTTTCCAGTGGTGTTGTGGCGCTGCTCACAGTTAGAGGCAGGTGTGCTACACATGCCACCTGATTGCCTTTGCCAAGTGTGGGCCTGACCTTCTGTATCCATTGGTGAGGCATGAAGTGTAGCATGTATGTTCACAATGTACAGTTGCCATCAGCACCCAGAGCCACTGGCCTGTATGATCGTGGTTACTTCCACACAATGTTCAGTGGGGCCCTTTTATTCCAGAAATGAGACATTCAGGCCAATGATATCCTAGCACACGATGACAGTGCACGCCATAGCACTATTGGCCCCTTTATTGTCCAGGCCACACATATGGTCTGTGAGATGCAGCACCTCTTAGCATCTGTGCAGACACTTGACATGAGGCACATCACTTGCAAGCCACACAGTTTAGCCCTGTTTATTCTGTGGACATTCTAGTGATCATTTTGGCATGCTTTTGACCCATTCCATGTTGCACCTACTATGTAGGTCACAGTGGGGTCTCATCATGCAGAGAGGGTTAACATGCCTGATGTAGTGTAATTTATGTGCTGACTGCATGGACCCAGACCATTTACTACTGATACTATTACTACTATTAAACATTTGTATAGTGCTACAAGGCATATGCAGCGCTGCACAGACACATGTAAGGGGGACCACATGATGCGGTGAGCCAAAGCGGCTGTGTTCTTCTCGACTCTGGGACTGCCCGCCATAAAACTGCTTAAATTTCACTCTCCAATACCGGGAACTCACTCTGGAAGCCTCTCTGAGTGTGCTGATGTGACTAGCTGAACAACTGAGTATGATAGACTTTTGGGCAGGCATAGAGAGCCACTCCATGACCACGAAAGAGCTGCTGCCGGAAAAACCTCAGCCTGGCAGCACCAAAATGGCAGATGGTGGCTCCCTTACTCCACCTATGCTGCAACATGAGCCGGCCATCGAGACAGTAGAGGAGGTTACGGCAACAGTGGTCAAGGCTCTGGATGAGCGCTTTCTTGCCCTCACAGCGCAGATATTGCAGGTGGCTCAGGGTGTGGCAGAGTTTGGCGCATGGATAGACAACACGGAACACCGAATTTTGAAAGCGTAGGACGCAATTACTATGATGTCCGCAAAGATGGAGCACATGCAGGGCCTCCTCCAGCAGCAGAGCGAGAAACTTGACAATCTGGAAAATAGAGGGAGGAGGAAAAACCTGCGAATAGTGGGAATTGCAGAGACTGTCACGGACTAAGAGCTGTGGGGCTTTTTGGAAACATGGTTTGTGGCACACCTCCCGCTGGACAAGCACATTGGCAACATAGCTTTGGAAAGAGTACATATTCTAGGCCAGCAGCGGGAAGGTGTCATTTGGGTCTGAGTGGTAATAGCCCAATTTTTGAGCTATGCTCAGAAGGAAGTGGTTCTACAGGCAGCCAGAGCCTGTCACAGGAAGAACCTGAGAGTGAAGGATTATTTAATTTTTCAGGATTACTCGATGGCTGTAAGCAAGAAGCGGCAGAAATATGAGATGGTGTGTAAGAGCCTGGTAGAAAAAGGGCTGCATTTTTCTCTTTTATATCCCGCTAGGCTTCATGTAGACCATCATGGTTCCCCAAGATTTTTCTCCACCCTGGCAGAGGCAGCCACATTTCTGGACACCTTGCCGAACTAGGGTGAGAGTGAGAGTGGAGTTTAGAAAGCTTAAAATGTTTGAAAATGTGAAAATGTTTAAAAATGTTTAAGAATGGTCAACAGACTGCTGCTGAGATGCGGAGCGAGCCGTGGGGGCCTCTACATTAGAGCTGCTGCAGTAAAAAGCCAGTGGACAGTTAAAACTCAGACCAACTTACATACTTTGGTCAGGCGGATAGGGTTCTGGCTAGCTGTGTTTCAGCGGAGAGGCCGCACCTACAGTGGTGCCCTGCAGAGGCATTGGAGCTTGTGGGACTCCTGGCACCACTTTGCGGACTTGTGCACAGCATGAGGCAGCAACTGGAATAGTTGGACTTACTCATTTATGCCAACACAATATGATCAGTCTAACTATTGTTTAGTTTTATTTTACAGTTGTAGAGTTTTCTAATGGTGGAGTTTTATATCTGCTAAAGATGGATGTATTATTTACCAAAATAGGATGGTGTGGTTAGGTTGGGGAGCTTGGAATGGGGTAGTGCTGATCTCATGCTTGGTATCCTCTTTCAATTTGATTTTATAACATTTTGATTTCATTACCTTTTATTTTATTAAATCTTGTCTGGACCTAAACCTTTCCCCACTCCCTTTTTCTCCTTTTCTTTTCCTTTTCATTCATCTCCCTCCTCTTTTTCATTTTCTCCTTTTAATCTTTGGGTTTACTAAGGGGATTTACTCACTGAATTTTGGAGTGTGAGGTCTGAAAGGGGAGGATTATCAGGGCAGAATATGATGCTTGATCTTCTGGGTTGGGGTATCCCTGCTATGAGACACTTGGGGTCGACTGTGCCTGGGGTGGATTATATCTGGAGGTTGGAGCATGGGGACATTAGAACTAATATCATCTGGGATAAATTTTGGATTTCTGGAAATTATTGGACTGTGTGAGAACATGCTGGGTCATGCAGCATACCTATAGCATTGGGAAGATAAGGGTGCCTGTTTAAACCATGTATATATGCTCTAATGAATGAAGGGGGAGAGGGAGAGCTGGATATAGCCATGGGGAATATTGGAGAGGTAGAGAAACTTGGGCTGGCGAACTAGGGGGGGGGGGAAGAGAGACTTGTGAAGAGGGTAGGGGGTGGGGTGGATGCTTTTGGAAAGGATCTTGGAGACTCCGCATAGGGGATCATACCCGCGTGGCCCTGGACAATATTCTTCCTCATGTAAGGCTGTTTGGGGGTAAAATGACCATGGCATTGGGTAAAGGGAGGGTTAGGTAGACCTGGGAGTTAGCAGGCCCCAACGCATCAAAGTCTCTGAAGGTGGGCTCCAAACTGGGGTGTTGGTTTGTTCAGAATGGGAGATGTGGAGAGGAGAGGGGGGAAGAGGGGGGTTGGGTTTAAGTAGCAAGGAGAAGACTACTGGTAGGGCAATCTGGGTGGGAAGGGGGGGAGGGAGTGAGAAGGGAGGGTGCCCATTTGGAGCCGCTTGGGAGGAAACTATGGAATGGACCATTGATCAGTGGGAAAAAGGACGGGATAGATTGACCCGGGTGGACTGGGAATGGCTGCTGATGGTGGAACTGGCCCCAGGCTGGGGGGGGGGGGCTTGCTCCTCAAATACAAGCTAAGAGATACAAAGTGGGAAGAGCCGAGTCTTATCCTGAGCGATAGATAAAGATGTACATATAGCCTCGTGGAATGTGGGAGGTGTGGGTTCATCCATAAAACAGTATAAACTGTTATAACAACTGCCTGCCCACTGGATAGACATTGCAGGCCTCCAGGAAGCTCATCAATCTGAGGCAGAACATGAGAAGTGGAGAAGGGGAGAGTGGGGCAGGTGTATGGTGCTGCAGCAGCCGTTAAGAAAGCTGGAGTTGTGATCTTGATAGCCAAAAGCATAGATTTTGAAATTATCAAAGTACAGGCGGATTTGAAAGGCCGGTATTATTTGTGGCGGGTAAGCTCATGGGCAAATGGGTTGTTTTGGGATCCGTGTATGCTTCGAACACATATGAAATGTCATTTTATCAGGAACTAGAGAGGCGTTTGAGTGGCTTTGGGGAGGAGAAACCAGTAATATTGGCTGGCGACTTTAACTGCGCCTTAGAGCCGGGAATGGACCGGTCATGGGCTACTGTAGCTCAGGACTGGAGACAGGCCCGCAGAACCTAAGGCATTTGTGATGGATTTGATTTACTTGACTTCTGACGAATACTTCACCCAAGTGAAAAGGACTTTACTCACCTCTCACATGGGATGTGGTCCCGCATCGACTACTTTTTTATCTCAGCGAGCTTATTTAGGAAGGTAACACATGCAGACATTGGCACGATTATTGTATCATTCTGGTGGAATTGGCATGGGGTGATTGGAAGGGTGCACAGCCATGGCAGCTTCCTCTGGAACTTATGGGGGATACCATTTTGGACCCTTTCTTAGAGCAAAATCGGAAGATTATGCTTTAAATAATGTCCTACTTGTAGGAGAGGCGGCCCTATTCTGGGAAGCTGGGAAAGTGGTCATACGGGGTGAGATCAATGGGTATGAGGCTGCCAGGCAGAAACAAATGAACAACCAGATGGAGAGAGCATTGCGGGTGATAAGGCAAAGGTTCGTGCAGTGTCCCAGGAATGAGAATCGTAATGAGGTACATGAAATACAGGTAGAGTTGAATCCGCTTGTACATCAAAGAGCAAAGAAGTCTTTGTTTTATTATCGATATCGGCTGTATCAGTTTGGGAATCGAGTGGGCAAGCTCTTCTCGTCATTCACCATCCTTATGGAACTCTTTACCAAACCACCTCAGAAACAATAACAACCTCCTATCATTCAGAAAACAGCTGAAAACCATCCTATTCCAAGAATATTTCAAGACAACCTCCACCAAAAAATGCAACAACCCCTGAACTCTCCATGTCCCTCTGAGTGACAACTACACTGTACTGTCCATGTCTAAAGTCTATCCTATGTTGGAATCATCAATGTTACCTACCTGGTGATGGCCCCGCCCTAATACTTGATTCCCCCACCCTTATATGTAACGCCGCTTTGACTCGGTGAAAAGCGGGATATAAATACAGTTAAATAAATAAATAAATAAATTGATAAAAGGGCAGGAAGGGCCTCGCTATGTTGGGGCTATGAGAGATGCAAAAGGAGATATTCAACAGACAATGAAGGGGGTAGAGAAGGTATTCAATGATTTCTATCCTTGTTGCACCCGGGGTCTGAGGGAGTGCGGTTTGTGGAGGATAGTGGACTCCTGAAGCTTACGGAAATGCAAGTAGTTCAGTTGAATGCTCCAATTATGCCCTTAGAAGTTCAGAAAACTATAAAGAGCTTGAAAAAAAGGTAAAGCCCCTGGTCCTGATGGCCTCCAAAGTGAATTTTTTTTACCATTATTTAGAGAAAATCATAACACCATTGATGGATTATTACTCTGATATGATAAGTTGTGGGAGTATTCCTTTGAGCCCAATAGGGCACTGATCACAGTATTACCCAAGCCAGGCCGGGATCCGTTACTACCAGGTTCATATAGACCGATCTCTCTACTAAATGTTGATATAAAAATAATGGCTAAGATATTTGCAGATAGGCTTGCCAAGTGCTTGCCTAGGATTATCCGTGAAAACCAAGTGGGGGTTTTCCAGGGGAGACGTGTTACGGCGGGAGTTAGGAGAGTGCTTAGCTCGATGTTCGTGGGCCTCCAGGAATCCTGGTCTTCTCTACTGATTAGCTTTGACACCGAGAAGGCTTTTGATAGGGTGAACTGGAGGTTCATGTATCAAGTCCCGGAACATATTGGCATTACGGGGTTCTTTGCGACTGCTGTGTGACTGCTATATTCTAATACTCGAGGGATGATATTGGTTAATGGCCAGCTGACAGAGGATTTCCCTCTAAGACGGGGTACGTGACAGGGCTGCCCCCTCTCACTGCTGCTCTTTGTTCTAATGCTGGAGCACTTACTATGCCATGTCCGCAGAGCTGCGGACATGGAAGGGATCCAGAAGGGGGCAGAGGAATTTAGGGTGGCAGCCTTTGCAGATGAACTCCTGGTTCACCTGGGCAGTCCTGCCGGTGTTGCTAAGGCTTATAGATGCATATGGTAAAATATCGGGATTCAAGTTAAACTTGGATAAATCAGAGGTGCTGTCATTGGACCCATCTCTCCCCTGGCACTAGAAGGGGGATTTTCCGCTTAAGTGGGCAGCGGGGAAATTTAAATACTTGGGGATCTATCTTCCAACCAGGCTTGCTGATCTCTATGGTGTAAATGTTTCCAGCCTCTTGGAAGATGCTAAAAGACTAATTCAGAGCTGGCGAGATCTCCCTTTGATTTTAGGTGGTCGGATAGCATTATTTAAAATGGTCATTTTTCCAAAGTGGTTGTATGTACTTCAGGTACTTCCTCTGGTGCTGAAGAAGAAGGATGTGCGGCTATTGGAAAAGCAGGTTAACACTCTGCTGTAGAGAGGCAATAGACCTAGAGTGAAGCTGACTATTCTACAAAAATCTTGGGCGTGGGGAGGGATGGGATTCCCAGATATTTGAAAGTATAATATGGCATGCGCACTGAGACATGTGAGAGACTGGCTCTGGGACTTAACAGATTATACTCCTTTAGAGTGGGATCGAGCCATTGCAGCTCCATACTATCTGCGATGCCTCTTCTGTTTGGACCGCCAAACAAAGCTGCCCCAAACACAACAGAATATAATGGTATACTCGGCCCATACTGCTTGGCAATATCTTTGCACCCTATTGCAGTGTGATCCCCATAGATCTCTGTATCTGCCCATGTAAGGGAATGGGGCCTTTGCTCCTGGGATAGGAGCTCTATTTTCAGGAGATGGGAGAGGCAGGGTATTACCAGTATTGAGCATATAGTGGAGGATTCCGAGGTGCCACTTCCCTTTTCCATAGTAAGAGAACATTTTGGGTTATCTGATAGGCATCGCTTTTCTTACTGGCAGGTCTGTAGTTCTATCCGTACACTACATAGGGACACCCTGGAAGCTAGAGTGTGCTCCCAGATAGAAAAGACACTTATGGGGGGCGATCAGAAGATCCATATTACACATCTGCACCGGGCATTGGTGGGTCTGATACCAGAAGTGGAAGAGGGTGGTCTAGCAGCAGCATGGGAAAAGGATTTAGGAAAGCAGGGTTCCAAGTGAGGTCTTGGCGGAGATCCCAGAATTGATTGCACAAGTGACTCTACGTGACCTACAATTCAAGATAATGCGAAGACTATATTATGCCCCTCGTCGAACGTGAAAGGCAGGGGTGGCGCCTATGGATGCATGCCTGAGGTGTGCTGTGCCAGTGGCAATTTTGGGACATATGCTATCGCACTGCATGGTGATTCAGGATTTCTGGAGGGCGGTACAGGGAGCCATCTGTAGAACTCAGGAGCTGCACTGTGAAATAGGATACACCTCGGCTGTGTTAGATATTTGTGGAGTTCAATGGAGGGCCTCAACAAGGGTGCCCATGTCTGGAGGCGGGTATGCTTGGTGGCCCATAAAGTGATAATGCAAACTTGGCTAATGAGGGAGGATCCATCCTGCCAACATTGGTGGAACAGTGTTTATGACTTAATGACAATGGAAAGGGAGAGGGAATGGGGACACATTAATTGAATGGAGACATTTTTGGTAATATGGGACTCGTACATTCAATCCCTGAGACCCTGGGCACGAAGCAGAGTATTAAACCAATGTGAATAAACGAGGATGGAGGACAGCAACAGATCCTTGCGAGCTCTACATGGGTACCTGAATGTGGGTGGTGGAGGAGGTGTATGGGGGACTTGGGTGCGGGGGTGAGTTGGTTTAGACGCCCTTATTGAGATGTCCCCAAGCAAAATTAATCAAGATTAACTAAAATTAAAATTAATTAATAGCTAAAGGAGGGAGGGGTGGGCTAGGGAAGAGGGAAAGGAGGGGAGGGGACATAAATAAGAAAATAAAGAAATATAAATTGTCGAAGTCGAAGTTGGATGTGAAATTGGAAATAACATGTTACGTATTAAATTTTAGGTTGATTGTTAAACTGAGACATGTAATACTGGATGTACAACAGATTTCCGACTTCTGGCTTATAAGTTTAATAAACAGTTTATACCTAAAAGACAGTCCCTGCTCATTGGAGCTTAAAATCTAGTCAAGACAGACAACATAAGCTGTAGACATGGGATACAGCTAGGGGGAATAGTAAGGAAACACAAAGGACATCAGGTGAGTCAAGATCCGAAAGTGGAGGTGAAGAGGTGAGTTTTGAGCCTGGATCTGAAAAGGGTCAGAGAAGGCACCCTACGCACAGACTCAGGTGGTTTAAGAACATAAGATATGCCATACTGGGTCAGACCAAGGTCCATCAAACCAACAGTGGTCAATCTAGGTCATACGTACCTAGCAGTTTCCCCAAAAGACACAGGTTCCACAATGCTTGTACTGGGTCAAGCATTGATATCCTGGGTCCCTTCTTAATAATGGTTTATGGACCTTTCCTCCAGGAACTTGTCCAAACCTTTTTTAAACCCAGCTACACTAACAGCCTTTACTACATCCTCTGGTAACAAATTCCAGAGTTTGATTACACGTTGAGTGAAAAAATATTTTCTTTTATTAGTCTTAAATAGTTTACCCTGTAGCTTTATTGCATGTCCCCTAGTCTTTCTATATTCTGATAACGTAAACAATCGATCTACGTTTACCCGTTCCATTCCGTTCATTAATTTATAGACTTCTATCATATCTCTCCTCAGCCATCTCTTTTCCAGGTTAAAGAGCCCTAACCTTTTTAGCCTTTCTTCATAGGAGTATCCTTCCATCCCCTTTACCATTTTGGTGGCTCTTCTCTGAACCTTTTCTAATAACACTATATCCTTTAAAAGATACGGCGACCAGAATTGCACACAATATTCAAGGTGCGGTCTCACCATGGAACGATATAGAGGCATTATAATATCTTTTGTTTTATTTTCCATTTCTTTCCTTATGATACCTAGCATTCTATTTGCTCTCTTGGCCGCCGCTGCACACTGGGCCAAGGGTATTAACATGTTATCCACAATGACGCCTAAATCTTTTTCCTGGGTGGTGGTTCCTAATGTGGAACCTTGCATCGTGTAACCATAGTTTGGGTTGTTGTTTCCTAGGTGCATAACTTTGCACTTGTCCACATTAAATTTCATCTGCCATTTTGATGCCCAGGCTTCCAATGTATCAAGACCCTCTTGCAATTTTCCACAATCCTCTTGGGTTTTAACAACTTTAAATAGTTTTGTGTCATCTGCAAATTTGATAACCTCACTCGTTATTCCCTTTTCCAGGTCATTTATGAATATGTCAAAAAGCAGCAGACCCAGCACAGATCCCTGGGGTACACCACTATTCACATTTCTCCATTGGGAAAATTGGCCATTTAGCCCTACCCTCTGCTTTCTATCTTTTAACCAGTTCCTGATCCACAATAGTACACTGCCTCCTATCCCATGGCTCTTTAATTTTGCCAAAAGTCTCTAATGAGGGACCTTGTCAAAGCCTTTCTGAAAGTCCAGATACACTATATCAACCGACTCACCTTTGTCCACCTGTTTATTCACATCTTCAAAA
Source organism: Ichthyophis bannanicus (assembly GCA_033557465.1). Classification (NCBI taxonomy): domain Eukaryota; kingdom Metazoa; phylum Chordata; class Amphibia; order Gymnophiona; family Ichthyophiidae; genus Ichthyophis; species Ichthyophis bannanicus. The sequence goes on from CM066032.1 coordinate 1,062,452,837, forward strand.
AAACATAACAGATTAGTAAGACAAGATCTTCCTTGTCTAAAGCCATGTTAGCTGTCTCCCATTAGGCCATGACTATCTACATGCTGAGTAATTTTGCTCTTTATGATGGTTTCTACCATTTTTCCTGGTACTGACGTCAGGCTCACCGGTCTGTAGTTTCCCAGATTACCCCTGGAACCTGTTTTAAAAATTGGCGTTACATTGGCGATCCTCCAATCTTCAGGTATTACAGATTATTTTAATGAAAATTCACAGATTTCTAATAGCAGGTCTGCAATCTCATATTTCAGTTCTTTCAACACCCTTGGATGTATACCATCCAGCCCAGGTGATTTGCTACTCTTCAGCTTATCTAATAGTTGTAATACACCTTCCCGATGTATTGATATTTCCTTAAATTCTTCCGCACCTTTAAATACCACTTCAGTCATGGGTAACATCCCTACATCTTCCTCAGTAAAGACCGAAGCAAAGAATTCATTCAGTCTCTCCACTATCGCCTTGTCGCCTCTTAGTGCCCCTTTAACCCCTCTATCACCTAATGGACCAACTGACTCTCTCACAGGTTTTTTGCTACGAATGTACTTGAAAAAAGCTTTATTTCACGTTTTTGCTTCCGCAGTAAGCGTCTTCTCAAATTCGCCCTTTGCCTGCCTTATCAATGCCTTACATTTGACTTGCCAGTGCTTGTGCAGTTTCCAGGTTTCGTCGTTTGGCTCTTTTTTCCATTTCCTGAAAGATGCTTTTTTGGCAACAACAGCCTCTCTGACCTCACCTTTAAACCATGCTGGCAGTTTTTTGGACTTCCTTCCACTTTTCTTAACCCTTTCCAGGCTGAGCCCAAAACTCTTGGGATCCAAAATTCTGACTAAATATTCCTATCAAATGGTATATAATACATGACCATAGCAGAAGGAAAATCTCCATTAGAACATATTGAATAAGACGGGTGCAATTTTCCTGAAATATGGAAAAATTAACCCGGCTGCAGAATGTGGATTAAAAATTTAAAGTAGGCCTTGAAAGGGTAAAGCATGGAATGCAGCTGGTCTGGGCTTCCAAGATAGTATTTTTCAACAACACCCAAGCTTGATGTAATTCTTTAACCTTTGCAACTGCTCCTTTTAGTTTTTTCTTAACTCTTTTCCTCATTTTATCATAGTCTCCCTTTCGAAAGTTAAAAGGTAGTACTGTGGATTTCCTTACTATCCCTCCTCTACTAATTTAATCAAACGCGATCATGCTATGATCACTATTGCCAAGTGGCACCAACACCCTTATCTCTTGCACAAGATCTGATGTTCCACTAAGGACTAAGTCTAATATGGCTTCCCCTCTGGTCGGTTCATGAACCAGCTGCTCCAAGAAGCAGTCATTTATTTCATCTAGGAACTTTATCTCCCTAGCATGTCCTGCCGTGACACTGACCCAGTCGATACCGGGGTAATTGAAATCACCCATTATTATTACTGCGCAGTAACTTTTGTTAGCTTCCTTGATTTCTTTGAGCATTTCATCATCCATTTGTTCATTCTGACTAGGCGGTCAATAGTACACCCCCATTGCCATCGCCTTCCCCTTTTACATGGAATTTCAATCCATGGAGATTCTACAGCAAATTTTGTTTCCTGCAAAACTTTAATCCTTTCTGACTCAATGCCCTCTCTAACATAGAGTGCAACCCCTCCACCAATTTGATCAGCTCTATCATTACGATATAGTTTTTACCCAGGTATCACAGTGTCCCACTGGTGTCCTCCTTCCACCATGTCTCTGATAATCCAGTCATATCTAACCTCTCATTTAGTGCTATAAATTCTAACTCTCCCATCTTACTTTTTAGACTTCTAGCATTTGCATACAAGCATTTTAGAGACTGTATTTTATTCATATTAATCTGGCTATTGGTAGACATGGGTAATTTGGGATCTTTAAGCTTTGTCTACTCCATACTCAAGGGCATTTGGGCTACTTTACTCTTTGTTGGAACCTCTCTGCTTTTGGTAGTATCCTTCAAGGATACATTCTTCTGAACCATGCGCTCTTGGGTGACTGTTGACTTCCCCCTATTATCTAGTTTAAAAGCAGCTCTATCTCCTTTTTAAAGGTTAATGCCAGCAGCCCGGTTTCATCCCAGTTATGGTGAAGCCCATCCCTTCGGAAGAACCCCTCCTTCCCCCAGAATGTTCCCCAGTTCCTAACAAATCCAAAACCCTCATCTCTGCACCATTGTCTCATCCACGCATTGAGACTCCGGAGCTCTGCCTGCCTTTTGGGTCCTGCGCGTGTTACGGGAAGCAATTCGGAGAATGCTACCCTGGAAGTTCTGGATTTCAACTTCCTACCTAAAAGCCTAAATTTAGCCTCCAGAAAACTCCCTACCACATTTTCCTATGTCATTGGTACCGACATGTACCAAGACAGCAGATCCTCCCCAGCACTATCTAAGACCTTATCTAGGTGGCGCGTGAGGTCTGCTACCTTCGCACCAGGCAGGCATGTTACCAGGCAATCCTCACTTCCACCAGCCACCCAGCTATCTACATGCCTAATGATCGAATCACCAACTATAACGGCTGTCCTAACCCTTCCCTCATGGGCACATGGCCCTGGAGAAACTTCCTCTGTTTGAGAGGGTTTTACATTACCTGGAGGACAGGTCCTAGTTACAGGATCACTTCCTGCCACACCAGGGTGATGCTCTCCTGTCACGTGACCTCTCTCCTCCATGGCAACAGGGATGCTGCCAGACTGGAGTTGGGACTTCAGAACTATATCCCTGTAGGTCTTTGTTCCAGGCACAAGGAGCAGCAAGATTAAAGGAGCTTAGTATGGAGCTAGCAATAGAAGAGAAGGGCACAGATAGGAGTGTCTGCCAGAAGAGCTGAGTTCCTGAGGAGGGATGTAGAGAGAGATAAGTGAGGAGAGGTAGAGGCTCTGCAGAGTGAATGCACTTATAGGTCAGCAGGAGAAGTTTGACCTGGATGCGGAAATAGATAGGAAGCCAATGAAAAGACTTGAGAAGAGGGCAATATAAGCATGATGAGATTGGCAGAAGTTTAACCGCACAGCAGAGTGTTGAACAGATTGAGGGGGGAGAGAGATGACTCACAAGGAGACTAGCAAGGAGCAGGTTACAATAATCTAAATAGGAGGAGTCTAAGGAGTGGATAAATGTCTTAGTAGTGTATTCAGAAAGGAATGGGTGAATTTTGTTGATGTCGTAGAGAAAGAAATGGCAGGTTTTTAGCTATCAGTTGGATGTGTGGAGAAGGAGAGAGAGGAGTCAAAGATGACCCCGAGGTTGTGAGCTGAGGAGATAGGGAGGAGCATCTTTATCTTTATTTGTTACTTGATATACCACTTAAGTCGGGACATAAAAGCAGTGTACAATAAACAAAAATGACTGCTGAGATAGAAGGAAAAGAACGCCATTAATCAACAGGACAGCAGAAGGTGGACAATAGAGGAGAGAAGAAGGAGAGAAAGAAGCGAAAGAAGCATGAAGACTCAAGGGGGGGGGGGGTGTATGGAAGGTTGAAGGCACACGGAAATAGATTATCTTTAAGTCAGCTTTGAAACAGGCAAAGGAGGGCTCTGACCGAAGGCTGAGGGGGAGTGAGTTCCAAAGTGAGGGGGCCAGAAAGAAAAAAGCAGAGGAGCAGGTATGTTTCAAGGTATGCCTATGTAGCGGAAGGGAGTGCCAGATGGTAACTATGGACAGAGCGTAGGAGACGATGAGGAGCGTGATGATGAAGGAAGTCTGTTGATATTGAGGTATGGAGGAGTGGATGGTTTGATGCACAAAGATAAGAATTATAATTTTATAGAAAGTTATCCACATAGACAGAGAAAGGAGGGAGAGAAGGATTTAGGGGGAAAAATAAGAAGGTCAGTTTTGGCCATGTTTAATTTCAAGTGGCAATGAGACATCCAAGCAGAAATGTCAGAAAGGCAGGCATAGATCTGGGCCTGGATTGATGGAGAGATTTCAGGTGTATAGCGGTATATCGGGAGTCATCAGTGTAAAAATGGTACTGAAAGCTGTGGGAAGAGGTGAGTGCACCAAGGGAATGGATGTAGAGAGAGAAAAGGAGTAGACCCAATACCAGTCCTTGGGGTACACCAACTGAGAGCGGGATAGCAGTAGAGGAGGATCCACCAGAACAAACACTGAAAGAGCAGTGGGAGAGATAAGAAGAGAACAGGATAGCACAGAGCTATTAAAACCAAGCAAGGACAAGGTATCAAGGAGAATGTTGTGGTCAACAGTGTCAAAGCAGCAGGAAGGTCAAGAAGGATGAGGATCGAGTAAAGGCCTTTGGATTTTGCTAGGAACAGGTCAGTGGAGACATTGGCAAAAGCCATTTCAGTAGAATGGAAAGGAAGAAAGCCAGATTGTAGAGGATCCAGAAGGGCTTGAGAGGAGAGAAAGTCGAGGCAATGGCGGTGAACCACATGTTCAAGTAGTTTAGAAATGAAGGGGAGGGGGGGCGGAGCCTGATGTCCAGCGGGTAAGACGCTTCGCGCTGAAGCTCCCGAGAGGCCTACTTAGAATCCTGACTTAATACCTATACAAACTTACTATTTCGCTCCGGGCTGACCGGGGTACCTCGGGGGGGATGGCGGCCCATAAACCAGCGCGCTTGGACTTCGGGTCTCCTTCTTCTTCTCACGGAAAACGCTCCAAAACAGAGGTGTCCTCCCCACAGAAGATGGCTCCATTTCGGGAAAACCCCGAAATGCACCTGGAGATTTTAGAGGAAATACGCGGCGTGAAGGAATTGGTGCAGTCCAATGGAGAAGCGCTTAGAGCCATGCGAGAAGACTTTGGAGTGCTCCAGGACCGACTTGAAAGTCTCTCATTACGGCAGGACAATATGGCGGGGGTCCTCGACTCGCACGCGGTGCGCTTGGGCACACTGGACAAGGCTGAGCGCCAGATACAGAATCTTCAAAAGGAGTTAGAAGATAGCAATAATCGAGCCCGTCGCAACAATGTGAGGCTCATTGGAATACCGGAGGGGGTGGAAGCGGGAGATATGAGAGAATTCCTGCTCAAAACTCTTCCCTCCTTGCTGAAGATCACCTTTCATAAAGAACTGGAAATCGATCGTGCACACCGTGTTCCTACCCACATGGCGCTCAACCGAACGACCCCCCCGGCCTATTATCTTTCGCTTGCTACGATATCAACAAGTGGAACAAATTTTAAATGCTGCCCGGGCGAACCATCATTTGGAATTTGAAGGTCACAAAGTCTCCTTCTTCCCTGATTTGGCAAAGCCTACCGTTGACCGACGGAAGAAACTCCTTGCTTTTCGCCCTCGACTTCAACAGCTACAGGCTCGCTTTGGCCTGTTGTATCCCGCGAAGCTCCGAGTGACTCTCCACAACCAAACCAGGACATTCGAAGATCCTGATCTACTATCAACATTTTTAGACTCCAAAGAAGCAGAGCAGATGCGCTAATCCAACGACTTGGACTTTTATTTGCCGGCTCTGTCCGCCATTTTGAAGGGCCCGATGCGGCGGTCATAGTCAAGCACAGAGACTACCTGGACTTTCTTTCTTTCTTTCTATGACTTTTGTTTTTGGTCTCCTATCCCTCCATGATGTGTGCCTCGGTCGGATTCGGAGCACGCACAGTCCTACAGGTTATGTGTTTTTTCAATTTCGGCCTTCTCTGGGGCTTCTCCCCGCAGACACATGGTCGCCAGTAATTTTTGGGGTTCTGCTTCTTCTCTACCGCGCTGCGGTTTTTCTTTTTTAATGTGGGGCGCTTCATTGTATTATCTAAGCTTATTTTCTTTTATGCCATATGTACAGCCAGATGCAGTCAATATGAGGGACATTGTGAAATTATGTGCGCTATCATGCTCAGAATTTTTAACTTGTCTGAATGGCCTTATGTAAAATCTTATCACTCAACGTAAAGGGCATTAATAGTCCAATCAAAAGAAAGAAAATCCTTAGCTATCTTAGCCATGAGCATGCTGATTTAGCGTTTCTTCAGGAAACGCACTTAAACTCTGCTGAAACACTGAAACTCAATGTTAAGCCTTACATGGTGGCTGCCTATTCTCCCGCCGTTTCCAAACGGTGCGGGGTAGCCATTCTGGTTAAGAAATCTTTGCAAGCTACTGTAATTGATACTAGCGCTGACAAGGAGGGTAGATGGGCCCGAGTACATCTTAAGGTTGGAGATAGTGAATTTACATGTATTTGCATTTATGCCCCGAATGTGGACAACCCTGCTTACTATGCAAGTATTGCGCAGTTGGCACAGGCCTCTGCCAATACTCCATTAATACTTGGTGGTGATTTTAATCAAGTGTTAGACCCTCTGATAGATAGACAGCCGCCTAGAACGAGTAGTCCACCCAAGAGTCTTGCTACCCTTACAGCTCTGATGCAAGATCTTGCGCTGGTAGATATATGGAGGCTGCTTCACCCCTCCGACTTAGAGTTCACTTTCTTTTCTGCCCCCCATCACTCCCAATCTAGAATAGATTTCTTTCTCATTTCCAAAGCACTGATTTCTCAAGTAGACACGACTAGGACTCATCCTCTCCATATTTCAGATCATGCTGCCATATCTTTATCATTACATGTCACTGCGCGGGACGATTCTCCCCGAGCTTGGTTTTTTGATAGATCCCTACTGGGTCAAAAAGATTTTCAGGTTGATATAAAGGCCGCTATCCAAGATTATTTTCATTTTAACTCACCCCATGACACAGCGAGCTGGGCTTGGTGGGAGGGTTTTAAAGCATCTATCCGCGCAACTATAACCAGCTATCAAATTCGGCAGGGGAAACAAAGAAAGCAGCATTTACTGATTCTAGAGCAGCAGATACAAGCTGGGGAGCGTCTCCTCACGTCCCGTACTGACCCATGTATTTTACTCCGTTTACAACGCTTGCGTTTTCAATACAATCAGCTTTTGTACACTGCTGCTGTTAAAAATATTGAATCACAACAAGGGCTATATTATCGGGAAAATAATCGTGCTGGCAAATTATTAGCAAATGCCCTAAAAGGTCAAAAAGAAGCCAAGCGTGTTACCGCCCTCCGTAATCCGTCGGGGGGGGGCTTGGTCACTAAAGATACCGAAATCTTAGAACTCTTTCGTGATTTTTTATACTCGGCTTTATCAATCTGAATGTGATTTTGAGCCAGATGTATTTGAACGCTTACTTTCAGGGGTACAAAGACCGACCCTATCTGACGAAGATAGAGTGGCCTTGGACACACCATTTACTGTCTCAGAAATTCATTCTGCTATCAAGAAATGTGCCTCAGGTCGAGCCGCAGGCCCAGACGGTCTCCCTGCTGAATTCTACAAAACCTTTCACGCTGACTTAGCTCCAGTTTTGAAACTTTATTTTTCTGCTCTGGCCGAGGAGGGTTCTCCTTCTGGGTCCTTTTCAATGGCAAATGTAGTAGTTTTTGAGAAAGAGGGGAGAGACCCGCAACTAACAGCTAATTATCGTCCAATTTCCCTCCTAAACGCGGACTATAAAATATTTGCCACCATTCTCTCTACCCGGCTCTCTGATAGGATGCCTACCTTAATACACCCAGATCAATGCGGTTTCATTCCTGGTAGATCAACTGCTGACAATGCTCGGACTCTATGCCATGTCCTGACTACCGCAGTTAATCTTGATCGCCCATTTGTTGGCCTCTCACTTGATGCTGAGAAGGCCTTTGATCGCTTAGAGTGGCCCTTCCTATTTGCAGTCCTCCGCTGGTACGGATTCGGGGAAGGTTTTCTCCGTTGTCTTCGCACCATGTACGCACAGCCTACAGCCAGTATATGTGCCAATGCTTTAAAGTCTCAGCCTTTTCCTCTTCAACGCGGCACTCGCCAGGGATGCCCACTGTCTCCACTTCTCTTCGATCTTGCACTCGAACCCTTGGCTTTACTAATCCGGCAATCGGAGGAGATTCATGGAGTCCCCTTCACCCATAGGGAAATCAAAATTTCAGCGTATGCTGATGACCTTATGCTTTTTGTCTCTATAGACTCAGTACCGGCTGTCCTAGAGCAAATTGGTAAATACTCACAACTGTCCGGTTATAAGATAAATTGGACCAAGTCGGTAGCCTTTCCATTAAATCCTTTGCTTCATCAGGCAGATATGCAATCCTTCCCCTTTTTATGGCAACCTCGCATGGTCAAATACCTTGGGGTTCACTATTGTTCTCCTTTGGAAGACACTATCTCCTTCAATGCCAAAGACTTAACCTCTAAAGTCCGGGCGCTTACTCATCGCTGGACTCCTTTAACACTTACCTGGTGGGGTCGATTAGAAACCATAAAAATGATGATTGTTCCGAAAGTGAATTATATCTTAGAAATGTTGCCCTGTCTTTTACCTCGACGTATATACAAAGATATAGAGGGCCTTCTGACTAGATACTTGTGGCAAAACAAGACACCTAGGATAGCGAAACATAAGCTGCAAGCAGATAAGGAAAATGGGGGTGTCAGATTCCCTGATTTCCTGAAGTATCATCAATCTTTTCTTCTCAAACAAGGCGCTCGTTGGCTAGAAGATCCAGTACCGAGTAGACCTGTGTGGCTAGACATAGAAGAGGACCTTTGCAAACCGATTCCTCTTACTTTTCTTCCTGGTATGACTCTCCCATCAGACTCCCACTTTCCACCAATGCTTTTAGACACCTTAGGTGCCTTTAATAATCTTATGCAATCTTTAGACTCCCGACTCTGTCCGTTAGACAAGCTCCCACTTTGGTACAATACTCGATTTCGAATACAAAATAAGCCGATGGCGTGGAGCCCCTGGTACACTAGGGGCATTTGGATTCCTAGTCAGTTGTTCCATGAAGGTCGCTGGAAAACTTTTAGTGAATTGCAAATTGAATTTGGTCTCCCAGCGAAACACTACTTTCAGTTGGTGCAACTTCAGCATTGCCTTCGGAGTGCTAAGGTGCTCCCGCCATCGGCCTCCCCTACACAAGGTTGGTTGGAGACTATCCGATCTATCGGTAGTTCACCGGGTGTAGCATCCAATTTTTACAAAACCTTATGTAATGCTATAACGAGAGATACCCCTATAGCGCAGAAAGCATGGGAGAGAGAATTGCATGTGACTTTGACCCCGGAGCAATGGAGCCTTGTCTGGAGTAGAGTGACACGGGTCTCCCGATCCGCCTCACTCACTCAGACACTCTTCTTTCTAGCCCACCGGTGTTTTACACTCCTGACAGATTAGCCAAATGGAACACTACTCAGGGCAATAGTTGTTGGACATGTCATGCGGCCATTGGTTCACTACCTCATGTTATGTATGAATGTCCCGCACTACAGTATTACTGGCGTCGGGTCTGGGGTCGTATCCAGTCTATTTTGCACTTTCAAGAGCCCCTTTCTTGGAGGATAGTGGGACTTCGCTCAGCTGCGGGGATCCCCTCTCTTCCAAAAACGGCTTACTTCCTTTTGGACTTTATGCTTGGCATTGCTATTTCCCTAATTACGAAATACTGGAAAAATAGCTCCCATCTGAGCCCCAATGAATGGTGGAATCATGTCTGTCTCTACAGTAAATATGAACAAATACCTCGTATGTTTGCTTCCCCCATTCAGACTCCTCATCATCGGTCTAAATGGAAGATGCTCAATGACTATGTACATTCTGCTCAATGCTCTCATCTGACTGTCTAAATTTGTATATATCTTTGTCCCATGATTATTCTGTATCGCAGATACTCTTTTGATTGTTTTGATGTATAATCACTGTTGTTTGGAAGCGCTCACATGCTGACATAATCAGCTAGAGAAGAAGCGTGGGGGTGGGGGGTAATTGGGTTTACTTTTCTTTATTGTATACTTGTTTTGTCTCCTTTGGTGTGTTGTTTCTTTTGTTTGTTGCAAAATGAAAATAAAAGTTTAAAAAAAAAAAGAAATGAAGGGGAGGAGGGAGATGGATTGATAGTGAGAAAGACAGGTAGGGTCTAGTGAGGGTTTCTTGAGGAGAAGAGTGACCACAGCATGCTTGAAGGCTGCAGGGAAAGTTGCAGTGGAGTGCGATAGGTTGAGAATATGAGAGATGGAAGGGACTACAATGGAGCTAAGGAGACGGGTGGGAATAGGATCAGAGGAGCAGGTAGTGAATTTCGATAAGGAAAGAAGGTGAGTGGTTTCCTCCTCAGAGATCATAGAAAAGGAAAAACGGGTAGCATAGGTAGGGGGAAGATTGGGAGTGAAGAGGGGAAGGGGGGAGTAGCTGACCTCATGTGGAATTGGAGTGTGGATTTTGACATGGAAGTAGTCAGCCAGGATTTGGGCAGAAAGGGATGGAGGGGTTGAAAGCACCTTGAGGAGAGAGTTGAGAGTTGTAAAGAGACGGCAAGGGACAGAGGCAAGAGAATTAGTCAGATGGGCATAATAGTCTTGTGGACAGCAACCTTGTGCCAAAGGGATTGGGGTTTCTAGTCCCACAGGCACTCCTTGTGACCTTGGGCAAGCCACTTAATCCTCTGTTGCCTCAGATACAAAATGTAGATTGTGAACCCTTCAGGGACAAGGGAAATACATACCGTATCTGAATATACACTGCTTTCACCCAGTGAAAAGCGGTATATAAGCATTGCTAAATGAAATAATTTTTAATTACTTAATTAATTGTTCAGCAAGTGCTATGACTGACTCGAAAGAGATAAGCATGAATTTAAAGTGTAGAAAGTCCACAAGGATGCAGGATTTGAGCCAAGCACGCTCAGCTGAGTAGGCACAGGAACGTAGATAGAGGATAGTGGAAGATAGCCAGGGTTGGGATACAGTATGCCTCACAGGACATCACATGAGTGGAGCAAAAGCATCCAGAGCAGAGGAGAGTGTAGCGTTATAAGAAGCTACTACCTCATCAACAGATTCAGATGACATAGTGGAGGAAAGAGGTAATGAGACAGTGGAGGAGAGAGCCAATGGGTCAATAGCATGAAGATTTCTAAAGAGGTTGGAGGAGACAGGGCGAGGTTGAGGCAGTGAGTGATGAAGAGTGAAGATTAGTAGGTGATGGTCCAATAAGGGGAGAAGTGATATACAGAGGTTTGAGGATAGGCAATTAGAGAAGAATACAAGGTCAAGGCAGTGGCCTTGCTGGTGAGTAGGGGCAGTAGAGCAAAGCTGGATCTTGAATGATGAGGTAAGGGAGAAGTGCTTTAAAGCATAAGGGTTGGATGGTTATCAACATGAATGTAAAATCCCTGAGAATAAGTAAGGGGGGAGATGAATCCCGAAAGAAGGAAAGCCATGAGTCAAAGTCAAAGAGAAAGGTGGAGGGAGACTTGCCAGGGGGTCGATAAATAACAACTAGTTGGAGAGGTAGTGGGTTAAAAAGCCAGATGGAATGGACTTCAAAGGAGGGAAAGGAATAAGACTGAGGCAGAAGGAATGGTTGAAACTGACAGGATGGAGAGAATAGAAGCCCAACACCTCCACCATGGCCAGTGAGCCGAGGCATGTGGGAAAATTGATAGCCACCATGACAGAGCAGCTACTGAAGCTGAGTCCTGAGGGAGGTGCCTGGTCTCAGTTAGAGCAAGGAGAAGGAGAGCCTTGGAGATAAAGAGATCATGAGTAAAGTCGAGATGGAGTATGTATTCCACAAGGCACATGAGAAAGGGGGAGAGGAGATGGATATGAATAAGATTTGAGTTGTTGCATAAGGATCTCTTCTGGGAGAGTGACAGAAGTCTAGTGGGGCCAGGGTCGGGGTGATATCTCTGGAAGAGAGAAGGAGAAGGAGTAGAAGAGTTTGGGGGCAGAGAGGAGACAGCATGGCGGTAACAAGGGTATGATTGTTTCAGAGAGAGAGGGAGATGGCTGAATGAAAGGGAGAAAGAGGTGAATCTCAAGAGTTGATAATAGGGTAGATGACAAGATGGTGGGGGAAGCGAGGATGGTAAAGGGGAGATAAGGGGAAGGGGCTTGAAGGTGTTTTTAGGGAGGGAGACAATTAGGGAGTAGGAGCAATAGGAAGAGAAAGTGATGAAGTGCCACAGATGGAGAGGAGCAGAGAAGTCAGAGAAAGTAAAAGGATAGGTGGTGGAGATTGCAGGGGTTAAGGTGCACCTGTGAGTGATCATGGTAGTGAGCACAGGGCAGCTATAAGAGACTATAAGCCACGGGGTGGGTGGATTGTGGAAGCGGAGTAGGATAATAAGGGAGAGGAGAGAGAGACACACACAGCTGAAGACAGAGAGGCAGAGCTGAAAAAGAGGGGCAGGGCAAGTGCTGAATGCAAGCAAGGGAAAGCAGCCAGAGTCCACAGGAGTTACCCTGGTAAAAAAAACTCAGGCAAGGAAAAAAAGTGAGGACTGAAAATATCAACTAGAGGGGAATAGGGAGAAGGAGGGAAACAAGCATACCAAAATGTGCAGTCAAATAGAACTAAGCAGAAAACAGAGGCAGTCAAGTGGTGAGAAGGAAGAACGGAGTTACTTACCTGTAACTGGAGTTCTCCGGGGACAGCAGGATAAGTCAGCCACACTTGGTGTCGTCATCCGACGGCGCCGAGACGGAAGTACTCTCCAAAGCTCAGAAGGGCTTTCGCCCTTCTGAGCATGGGCCAACTGGCCCCACCCCCTGCCCGCCCCTAGCTAGCCAGTACGTCACTAGCTGAGCCTTTTGCCGCTAGGAGGCGGGCACCAGGACGGAGGTCGATCCCTTCCCAGGGGAGGTGGGTGGGTATGTGTGGCTGACTTATCCTGCTGTCCCCGGAGAACTCCAGTTACAGGTAAGTAACTCCGTTTTCTCCTAGGACAAGCAGGATGAGTCAGCCACACTTGGTGCCTCCCAAGCTGACGTGCGCTGAGGTGGAAGGGGAAGGCCGATATGCTTCCTGAGGTTAGCATGCACCAGCCTGTGCCCTCATGTTACAACAAGAACATGTTAAGGTAAGAGCATGTAAGGCTGTAGTGATGATGCACGCATGTGCATTAACGTTGTAGTTGCAAGGCACACACCTACAGCAGGCACACCTACAGCAGGCACACATCTGTGCGGTACAGGGAAGCATTGTAGTTGCGAGGTACACCTACTATAGGGGACACCTGTGTAGTAAGGGATGTAGGTCTATCGAGCAGTGAGGAAGTCACCGCAGTGAAGGAGTGGAGGGATTGGAGCATTAATATATGGCTGATAGGAGAGGCTTCTCCTTTGCCTTTTGTGGGTTTTTTTTTTTTTGTTTTTTTTTTTGCTGGGGTGAGGCTGACCGATGGAGAATGCCTAAGGGTTGAGTCCCACACGATTCCGAAGGAAGAGCCTCACAGGGGTATCCATTCCCTCACTATCCAGGCCCTGGGTCAAGAGTTGCAGGAGTTCCTGCATCCCGTGACCACTGGTCAGGTGGCTCCTGTGTATGCTGAGTTAGGGTGCCGCCCTCGAGTTGATCAAGAGGGAGATCCAGACTGGGATCTCAGTTGGGCTGAGAGACTGTCACTCCGTCTTTATGCATCTTGCGGTGACAGGTTTAGTGTCGCAGAGCTTATTACCCGTGGCTGTTGTAGCCACTCTGGGACTTGTTACTGATGGTTGTTGCAAAAATCTCTAGTCACTCTGGAGTGACTCTGGATGTTGTAGTCACTCTGGATCTTGTTACCTGTGATTGTTGTTAAACCCGCTAGGTTACTCTAGACTTAGTTACCGGTGGCTGTTGACGAACCGTTAGTCACTCAGGGGTGAACCGTTAGTCACTCGGAAGTGACTATGGAACTTGTCGCCGTGGCTGTAGTAGCCACTGTGGAGCTTGTTACCTGCGATTGTTGTCAAACCTGCTAATCACTCTGGAGATTATTACCGGCGGCTGTTGAAAACCGTTAGTCTCTGGGGTTTGTAGCCGTGATGTTACAGTCATTTTGGGACTGTTACCGGTGGTTGTCGTAAACTGCTAGCCAGCGGTCATTCAGGGACTTGTTACCGGAGGTTTGTAAGAATCAAACCGCTAGTCGCTCTGGACTTGTCACTGGTGGTTGTTGTAACAATCGCCAGTCACTCTGGAATTTGTTACCGGCGGCTTTGTAACATAGCAGGTTGACCAGAGGCCGCAATAAGTATTTGTGCCTGTGCCCTTGGTGGAGACACCATAAGAACATTGGGGCCTGTGTCTCTGGTGATGGCGCAACACAAGCACAAGGGCCTGTGGAGACATGACCCAGATTTGTAAACCATTCGCATAGCAGGTTGACCAGAAGCCGCAATACAAAACTGGTGACTGTGCCCTTGTGGAGACACAATATAACATTGGGGCCTGTGCCTTAGGAAACTATGGTCTTACAGGCACTGTCTGTGTCCGTTGCACCGCACTGTGGCCACAGAAGGCGCAACACAAGCACTAGGGCCTGCGGAGACATGACCGAGATTGCGCACCATTGGTGTTGCAAGAACTTGTGACCTTGCAGATGAGTGTTGCATGAGGAAGGACCTTTGGGGATGCGGCATCATGTGTGCGCCCCTGGCATGGCTTGCATCCTCGCTCGCCTCCGGCAGATGGGGGTGCAGGCGGAGTCCCTAGGGCAGTGATGGCTAACCTTTTTGAGCCCGAGTGCCCAAACTGCCGCACAAAACCAAAGAATTTCCTCAAAGTGCCAGCACGTCAATTAAAGCCTCATTTGCATAAGGTGCCTCATTTGCATAAATATTTGCATAATGTTACCATACACTAACTTTTAGTAAACATGCCTCTTAATGAGTATATGGATAAAGAAAGACTAAAAGGTTTCTACATTACTATAATCCAGTACCAACCGCCAGGCACATTAGGAACTACTACAAACGCTGCCCATTTAGAACCCATAGCAAACCCGCCGTATCCTAACAGCACTACCAGGACTCACAAAGCACCATACCCTAACTATCAAAAGGCAACACTGCAAATATTAAACCAATACATTTCAGAGAACAACAATACACGACCTACTGGGGAAAGAACAAGTGGCAATGTCAAATAGGAATTATATAAACAGAATACCTCAGCTCAGTTACACATGCAGAACAGACCATCACCAAACAAGGAATCACAATTTAGAAACAGGAAGACAATAATAAAACTGGGAACCCCAAAAGCCAAACTTGGAATATACAACAACACTGTAGAAATAAAACTATAAATTAATTTCCTCTTGTACTAAACAAAGCGCAAAAATTAATGATGCACATTTCCCAGAGCTGACATATTCCAGTTAATAAATTCAAAATAAAGAGATATTTTTCTACCTTTTGTGCATTTTTTTCAGTTGCAATTGTTCCAGCCACTTTCTTCTGGTTTCTTCGTGTCTTCTGCTAACTCTCCATCTGCTGTCCATTTGTCCTTTCTTCTGTCTTGTTTTTTTGTTTTCCATTCTCTCTCTACATCTGCTTTAACATACTAATCTTTCTCCTTTTGCTCTTTCCTCATTCCTATTTCATCTACTCAAAATTTACCCCTCCATCCTCAATCCCCACTTATTCTCCCAATACCCGGCCAATTGTAGATTTTTTATCCCTCCCACACAAAATATTTTTCCCCTCTCCATTTTACTCTCCCAGCCCCATCCCATTCTAATCCTCCCCCAACACCAGCTCCCTTCTAGTTCCAGCCTCACCCAGCATCCATTCCCTTCTAGTCCCTGCATCAGCCCATTTCCAGTCCTAGCAGCCCCCCAACCCATTTCCAGTCCTAGCAACCTCACAACCCAATACCAGTCCTAGCCCCCCCTCATCTACCCACTTCCAGTCCTTCCCCCCCATCACCCCAATTTCAGTTTAAGCCCCCCCTATAACCCATTACCAGTCCTAACCCCCATCAGCCCACTTCCAGTCCTACCCCCCCATCAGCCCACTTCCAGTCCTAACCCCCATCAACCCATTTCCAGTCAGCCCCCCATAGCCCATTGCCAGTCCTAACCCCCCCATCAGCCCACAGTCCATGACCAGTCCTAACCCCATCAGCCCACCTCAAGTCCTAACCCCTCCCCATCAGCCCATTTCCTGTCCTAGCCCCCCCCCATAGTCCATTATCAGTCCTAACCCCCCATAGCCCATTACCAGACAGCCCCCATCAGCCAACAGCCCATTACCAGTCTTAACCCCCCCATAGCCCATTGCCAGTCCTAACCCCCCCCCATCAGCCCACAGCCCATTACCAGTCCTAACCCCACCAGCCCACCTCACGCCCACACCCCACCCCATCAGCCCATTACTATTCCCAGCCCCCCCATAGCCCCTTCCCAGTTCTCAACCCCCCATAGCCCATTACCAGTCCTAACCCCATCAGACCACCTCCAGTGTTAACCCATCAGCCCATTTCCAGTCCTAACCCCACCCAACAGCCCACCTCAAGTCCTAACCCCTCCCCATCAGCCCATTTCCTGTCCTAGCCCCCCATAGCCCATTAACAGTCCTAACCACACCCAACAGCCCACCTCAAGTCCTAACCCCTCCCCATCAGCCCATTTCCTGTCCTAGCCCCCCATAGCCCATTACCAGTCCTAAGCCCCCATCAACCCACTTCCAGTCCTAATCCCATCAGCCCATATAGACTTAGCTCCCCCATAGCCCATAGCCCCCCCATAGCCGATCACCACTCCTAACCTCCCCCAGCCCATCACCACTCCTAACCCCCCCATCAGCCCATTTCCTGTCCTAGCCCCCCATAGCCCAGTACCAGTCCTAGCCCCAACAGCCCACAGCCATTACCACTCCTAACCCCCCCCAGCCCATCACCAGTCCTAACCCCCCAACAGCCCACAGCCATTACCACTCCTACCCCCCCCAGCCCATTACCACTCCTACCCCCCCATCAGCCCATTTCCTGTCCTAGCCCCCCCCCAGCCCATCACCAGTCCTAACCCCCCAACCGCCCCCAGCCATTACCACTCCTAACCCCCCCCCACCCCATCACCAGTCCTAACCCCCCCCCCCCGAAATTTTTTTACAAAGAAAGCTGTCGTTGCCGGGGCCGGGGCCGCCGCGGCAGAATCGCGTGTGCCGCGGGGCCCCCCCCCCCCGCCCAGCAGAGCCTGCCCTCCGTCCCCGGTATCACCTCTCTCAGCTGCCTCCAGTCACACGCGCTGGCTTTCAGAGCGCGAGGGAAGTTTCTCCCTCGCTGCTCTGTTAAGCCCGCGGGGGCTTAACAGAGCAGCGAGGGAGAAACTCCCCTCGCGCTCTGAAAGCCGGCGCGTGTGACTGGAGGCAGCTGAGAGAGGTGATACCGGGGACGGAGGGCAGGCTCTGTTGGGCGGGGGGGCCCCGCGGCACACTCGATTCTGCCGCGGCGGCCCCGGCCCCGGCAGCGACAGCTTTTTTTTTTTTTTTAATGCCGCATATCTTGATTGCGAACCTTCCCGCGTGCCAGCTGCAAGGCCTTCGCGTGCCACAGCTGGCACGCGTGCCATAGGTTCGCCATCGCTGCCCTAGGGTGTAGTCCTCTGGGGCTGGGTGGTCGGGTTTGCGCACTGTTCAGTGTATGTCCTGGGTGCACAGTGGTGCAGTGCTGTGAAGCTTACCAGAGTATCTGCAGGTTTGGGTACAGCTGCCGCTCAGTCGCTGGTCAGAATCAGTCAACCGCTGGATCAGGCCCCTAGGGGGAGCGCGCACTGGCACCGGACAGTGAGTATCTATTTTAATAGTCATATTTGATGTTAAGCGCGCGGTGAGCAGGGCCCTTCGCGGTCAGGCCCCACTGATCCAGGCCGCGGAGTGCGGAGCCGCTAGTATTGCTGCACCGAGGTGATGCGTTGGAGCATCCATCACCTCATCATCCCGGTCCTAAGTGTGAGGCCTAGGCATTGCTGCACCGTGGTGATACGCTTGTAATCCCCGATATGGTCCTCAGGCGGGCCATAAACCTGTGACCCGCTGGCTGGTATACTTGCCGTTGTGCAGGGTCAGTGGGCTGTTCCAGAGATGACCATGAGGAAGTTCATGGTTGGAGATCCCAGGCTGGCATCAGGTCTAGTGCCACGGTGACCGGGGCAGGGTGCTCTCTGCAGGCTCCGGAGGCAGTGGTGCGCAGAGGCGGCTCGGCCAAGGTCTGCCGGGGTCCGTGGGTTCTCCCTTGATGGTTATTCAGTAGATATGATGGGAGGGTATGTGGTGCGTGGCCCCAGCCGGTGTGAGAACAGGATGTTTCATTGTCAGGAGGGAGCGCGCAGAGACCTTTGCATGATCCATGGCCCTTGCTCATGGATAGACCATTATGGGGGCACCTTAGGCGTAGGAGCTACGACGTTCGTCAAGCAAGTCAAGTAGGTGATGTGTTCCCCTCTAGAGTTCCTGTGGGGACAGAGGTCATTGGGGACCCCCATCGTGAATGTATTCTTTACACTCCCAGAAAGTAGCAGGTACTTGTGGGATTCAAACCCACCACCTCTTGCACCCAAGTGAGTGTCTTTGCTCTAGGCCAAGGAGCCAGTGTAGGTGGTGGATGCCAAGGCTACCATTGGGTGGCTGGAAAACTATGGGGACTGGGTTGGCAGGCGTCCCAGCTGGGATTTGAACCCGTGACCCTCTGGTCCTACGGGTACTGGCTGTGTTCTCTGCACCACACTGTGGCCACTGCAGCCCGCCTAAGAGTAGGGGGAGAATCCTTTGTCTTTCGGTGAGGAGAGGATCTTTTAGTCCTTGGACTAGTCTTCGGGCAGACACCAAGTGCTACTTTGGACAGAGTAACCTGTGTCTTCCTGTTACCGACGTGCACCCTCCCGTCCTTTCCGGGTTTCCCACACAGGCTTAGAAGTAAAGCCTCAGCCAGCCGTCTTCATTGGGCACTGTGGGGAGTGAACCCCTCATCCCTGCACCATTGGACAGTGTCTTTTTACCATTGTGCTGTGGCTCTGCTGCGTATCACCCATACGAGGCATGACCTGGGTTACTTTAGCCTTTCGAGGCCGTGGTCCACCGTGACCAGACGAAGAGCATTTGAGCCTTTCTTGGGGGCAAGTGGGGGTTGTCTGGTGAGTGTGTCGCCGAGGGAGAGCTGGAGAACTACTGTAGTGCTGCAGCTTCGGCTGCTCCTGAATCCCACTGTCGTTTCTCATAGTCAAGTTGGTGGACAAGCACGCCATGACCTCATGGGTGGCCACCAAGGAATACCAGGGGAGCCTGGATCCCGCCTTCCCCGGTATTAGCTCGCTGTTTGAGCAGAGCTCTTAGGGCCTTAATGGACCCACTGGGTAGCTATCGCCTGACTGGCACCGCGCTATGTTCCTTGGCGTGGGCTGAGGGGGAATGGCTCAGACAGCCTTATTCAAGAAGGCTAATGGGGAATCCAAACTCATGGCCCTTGTATCATCATTCAGTGTAATAGCCATTGGGCTACACCTCTGCTGCTTTACAGACCTTAAGGGACCCAAGCAGCCTTTGGTTGCTTGTGTGTTCGAGGGTCCCCTTCACGAAGCTGCAATGATGGGGCAGCATCTGAGGAGTTGACCTTGACCGCTGCTTGGACCGTATGGGCCCGTGACCATCAACACATACACATTCTGAATGAGAGTGATGTAGCTCCGTTCATCGTAGAAGAAAACTTTAAGATTGGCTCCATGCCTGTTTTACCTGGTCCAGCCTTGTGCTGTAACGAGGCAGGATTGTAGTGGCTCGCGGTGCACATGCAGTCTCTGTGCCGGGATAGGCTAGAGAGGCTACGCTAGACTCGCGCCCCTTTTCACACAAAGCGGTCTGCGAGGCAGCTGCGGGAAGTGGCTCAAGAACGCAGCATGCAGGAGGTGTTTGACTGCAGGATGTAGCTCACGGCATGAAGGAGGCGTCTCGGGCCAACACGCTGAACCTGAAGTGATGAACAGCCGAGCGGTGACTCATTCAGGGCGTAGCGTTTTATCTATATTCAGTCTCACAGAGCGAATTTCACAGAGCGTTGAATATATAGCGCTGAATATATATTCGGCGTTGAGGCAGGCACGAGATGCGGTACAGGTGGTCAGCCTGGAGCTGGAGGCAGGTCTCATACCCCTCCGTGTCTCCGGGGGCATGAAGCAACTCGGCGCCGAGGCCCGATTGGTGTAGGGGCGTCCCGGTGCCGAGGCTAGGAGCGACGTCGCATCCGGGCAGCTGTGCCTCATCGGCGATGTCCTTTCCGAGTGGCTCCTCCTAGGCAGGATGCTGCAGCTGCTGTGACCTCTGCGCCGGTCGGCGCGGTCCTTTCGAGCAGGACTGGTGGTGGGAGTGTCCTGTGCAGGCGTCACCTCCTTCCCTGACGCTGTATCGGCGCTGACCAATGGCGCCGCAGGGGGAGGAGCAGGAGCGGTGATGCCATCAGCCAAGATGGCCGCCGCCATAGAAGCCTCGTGGTAGGATGCAGAGCAAGCAACCCGCGGGAGCTGGAACTGCATAATATGGCACATACCATGCCGCGGCCATAAGAAGGCCCTGTCTCGATGTGGGGCTCCATCCTCAGAGAGAAAATGGCGTCGCCTAGATCAACGGCCGATGGAGTTGAGCCTCAGCAGAGGGGTGGAGACTTGCAGGGCCGCATAGTCCGAGCAAGATGGCCGCCTCCATGGTCCCCACGTGAGACGGGCCGGGTAGGGGAAGGCATGGCGAGCTTCAGCTGGCCGGGGACGGAGGCCCGTAGGCACGTCCTGGGCTGCCGAGCCTCTCGGAAAGGGCCAGTCCTGAGCGCTGGACCTCTGTGTAGCGGCTCCCCAATCTGGGGCTCAAGCCTCGATATGCAGCAACTGCCTGCTCAATGGAGTCTGCGGCCAAGGAGGCCCGAACCTTCAGGATTCCGCTTCATCGGGCCTGCGGCTGAGGATGGAGGCCCGGAGGCACATCCGGAGCGACGACTGCTGCTGTAGTCTGGAGTTCACAGTAGAGCAGCTGCTGATCTGATCTCCTGTTCGCAGCTCTACGAGGGACAGCTCTTTGAGATCCAGAGAAATGAGATTGATGGAACAGATCCAGAAACAAGCATTACTGCAGCGTATACATACCTAAAGCAAGGTGAGAGTTATTATTCTTGTTGTTATAATAGCTTCTAAAGTGCAAATTTTCATTAGGAGAGTAGAGAACCGTCTTGCTGGCAAGGCGGAAGAACTGAAACTGGCTAGCTAGGGGCGGGCAGGGGGTGGGGCCAGTTGGCCCATGCTCAGAAGGGCGAAAGCCCTTCTGAGCTTTGGAGAGTACTTCCGTCTCGGCGCCGTCGGATGACGACACCAAGTGTGGCTGACTCATCCTGCTTGTCCTAGGAGAACCACAGCACTACACAGAGCAGGAGCTGGGTAGGACGCACACTGAAACAAAACAATAAATGAATAAACAATAAGCTAGATACTGAACAGGCACAGGAAAATACCTGTACAGAGCATACAGAATTAGCTGAAGTTTGCAGTGAGGGTGTTCACAGAATCAGGAACCACCAGCAAATTTATCAGCAGCCCATGTGCTCACAGAGAAAAGCTACTGAACAAACAAATCCCAGCAGTGGAGAGGGGCAGGGCAAGTGTTGAATGCAAGCAAGTGAAAGCAGCCAAAGCCCACAGAAGCTGCTCTAATATAACAACTCAGGCAAGGTAAAAAAACAAACAAACTGAGGACTGAAAATACCAACTAGAGGGGACTAGAGAGAAGGAGGAAAAAAGCACACCAAAATGTGTAGTCAGATAGAGCTAGTCAGGAAACAGAGGCAGTAAAGCTGTGCATGAAATGAGAGTCAGAAGCTGTAAAGATGTCTTACACATTGGAACATGGAACGTGTACAACTTGATCTGTTGGGTGTCAGCGAACTGAAATGGACTGGCATCGGGCACTTTGCATCAGATGATCACATGGTCTACTATGCTGGAAATGAAAGACAAAGAAGAAATGGTGTTGCATTTATAATAAAGAAGAAACTTGCAAGAACTGTAATGAAATACAATGCAGAACCAGTCAAAACCGTGGGTAGCAAGGAAGGAATTTTTATTTGAATACTCTTTTGCCAGGCCCGACACAGGCCGTGTTTCGTTTATGCCTTCATCAGGGGCTCTTGGCTGTAAAACACAACATATAAATACATAATATTAAAACATTCATAATTAATAAATGATAAAATAATTAAAATCAAAATCAAAATGGAATCAAATCATAAAGGCACAATCTAAATGTAGTTAATTACCATGCATAAAACATCACTACATAAATAAATAAATATAACTAATGACCATGCATAAAACATAATATATAAATAAATAAATATAAAGTTAATAGAGATAAATACCATAAAATATCCTTAGAAGTGACATACAATTCTTTTCTGTTACTATCAAAATCATATTACAAGCAACTTTAAATAACCATAGTTTTGAAGGTTGTGCATAAGCATATAATAATTTTTCATTTTTTTGATCTTAGTTTAAGCGATGTATGTTAGATTAGTTTTTTAACATGATCTGCTGTCCTTAGGCTTAAAGTTTGGCAATATCCAATGGTTTACATCATTCCTGTGGCGCTTTTCTTCCTTTTGGTTACACTTTAACGATAAATAATATGAAGAGTGTTAATTATGGAGTCCTCTGTTCGCTCATTGTAGTATATACAGTGGCAAGGTACCAGAAATAGAATACACAGGTATGGTTATTTAAAGTTGCTTGTAAGGAGACTTCCGGTGACACATGAGCGAGTGAAGATGTCTCTTTGCTCGCTCCGGGGCCGCCTCAGGTTTCATCGTTCAAAATCAATATTTTCAGTCCCCCCACGTCGGTGGCTCGAAAGGAAAAGACAAAGGCAGGTGCAGAGAGAGTGGACCAAGTGGAGACTGTGAGCACCATGCCGCTACCAGCTTGAAAAGATCGGGAGAAAGGGGGGAAAACTGGTGCTGCCATGCCTGCGGAGACACAGCCTGCATCTCAGAGTGCGGAGAGTGTGGGCTCGGCATCAGAGGAGCTCGCACAAGAAGTTGTGAAGCTGCTAGACCCGAAGTTCGACCAGATTTTAGCAAAACTGGAGTTGATGGGGGCGTCGATGGTGGAGATGGACCACCGAATCGATGAATTGGAGCAAAGAGTGGCGCTAATCGAAGAGGAGGAAGGGCGGCGAACGAAGGAACACGAGGCGCAGGCCACAAAAATAGAGGCCTTGCTGGCCAAGGTGGATGACCTCGAGAATCGGTCGCGCAGAAACAACTTGCGCCTGGTGGGGGTGCCGGAGTTGACTAACGACCAAATGCTGATACCGCTGATTGAAAAGTGGCTTCCGAAGGAGCTAGGCTTGGATGCTTTGATTGGGGAGCTCAGGGTAGAGCGGGCCCACCGACTCGGGACCAAAATGGCGGCAGGGCAAAAACCTAGAGTGGTGATCCTGAAGCTCTTAAATTTTCAACATAAGATTCAATTAATGCAAGCCTACCGTAAGAAACGGGACTTAACTATGGAGAACCAAAAATTGCTGATTTTTCAGGACTATTCAGCTCTGGTGGCAGCGAAGCGCAAAGCCTTTTCTCCGATCTGTGCAGAGTTGGTTAAGAAGAATGTGCGCTTCACTTTAGCATTCCCGGCTGTGCTCCGGGTAACGCATTTGGGCCAGCAGCATGTGTTTGAAACGATGGGTGCAGTAAAGAGCTTCGTGGCGGGTCTGGAGACAACTGTATCGGCGCAGATGGTGGACACTTGAGTGTATAACGGCGTGCTGCCGGTGGCAGCGTGTTGGAGCTGCCCGAGACTGGTTGAGATGCGGCGGAAGAGCAACAGAGACTGGTGGTGGTTGAGAATGGAGTTGGACTTGTGGGGAGTGTTTGCGTTTGTGAGGACTTGTGTGCAGTTCGTTATTGCAAGTTTGCTGCTTTTGTATGTTGCATGGCGGGGAAACATGAGTTGAGGGGGCATTGTTAAATGGATGTTTAATACTGTTTTTGTTATGTTCCCAGATACCATGTCCCGGGCTACTGGCGGGGAGGGAAGATACTCTTAGCGTAAGTGATCTGCACTGGGGATTGAATCAGTTTAATAGTTGGAGGGGAGGCTGGGGCGGCCCTGCAGTGTCCGGTACGGAAGGCAGCCTCGGCCGGACTAGGCGGGGGGTAGAATTCATAGCATTTTAAGGGGTTTAGAAGGATAAGGGTTATAGAGGGAAGAGGATACAGGTAGCCGGGAAGGGGGGGGGAGCTGGGGGGGGGGATAGGGGGGGGAGGGAGGGAGAAGAGAGTAATAGATACCACGCAGGACTGCTTGGGGAGGGTGGTGCACCATGGGAACGTGTTAAGGCAGGGAAGGAGGCTGGGGGTTGAGGCTGGGTGGCCCCTAGCATGTTGGCCGGAGAAACAAGGGAATATGAAATTCTTCAGTACCACTAGAAAAAGCCTGCAGCGGAGTGACGTACTTCATATAGTCCAATGAGGCCGCACCTACGCATTGTTTCCTGGAATGTTGGCAGTATAAACACTCCGGTTAAGCGCACCAAGGTGCTGCAGGCTTTGAAGAAAGCGAAGGCCCAGGTGGCTCCTTTGCAGGAAACGCATTTAAATGTAGTGGAGCATGCTAAATTGAAGAGGGACTGGGTGGCACAGGTCTATGCAGCGTCAGCAGATGTAAAAAAACGGGGGGTAGCGATCCTAATACGTAAAGGGGTACAAGTGGAAGTTTTAGGGGTGGAGGAGGACCCGCAGGGGAGGTCTTTATTTCTGCATGTGAAATTGAGTGGGACAGAGATGCTACTAGGAAATGTGTATGCCCCGAATGTGTACGACCATGACTTTTTCCAGCGGTTGCTGCAGAAAGTGGAGGCTGGCCCAAAGATCCCAGTAATACTAGCAGGAGACTTTAATTGCCCTCATGATCCGGAATTAGATAAATCTAACCCAAAGGAGGGAATGGGATGGAAGCGGAAGGGGATGAGTTATTTGTGCCAAAGGGGGAACTTAGTGGACGTTTGGCGCATACTCCATGAAGGGGAGAGAGATTACACGCATCTGTCGCGAGCTCATCAGACCTGGTCCCGTTTGGATTACATCTTAGTCTCTGAAAGGGACTTTGGGAGGGTAGTGAAGGCAGAGATTGGGCCCATCTTAGTCTCTGACCACGCGATGGTGTGGATGGATTAGCAGAGTGCAGGTGAAGGCAGAGGTAGATGGTCTTTCCCTAGGCACAAATGGCAAGATAAGGAGTTTCAGCGTTATCTGGTGCAGAAGTGGCAGGAGTTCCTGGAGTTTAATGAAGCCAGTTGTGATTCAGTTGCCGTGTTATGGGAAGCCGTGGTATTGCGAGGACACATCATTGCTTATATGGCCAGAGAGTGGAGGAATTAGATGAGGAGATTCTTAAATCAAAGCAAGAGCTGGCTAGGTTGAAGGGAGAAGCGGTGGGAGATGTCAGTGGGACTAAGTTAACGATGTATTTGGGAATGCAGAGAAAACTGAACGCCTTGCTTCAGGATAGAGCAGTGCATGTAATGCACTATTATCGTCATCAGCTATTCCGCTATGGCAATCGATCGGGTAAGCTTCTAGCGCGGCTAGTGAAGGATGGTGGAGGTGTGAGGGCAATAACAGTTATTAGGGACAGCGAGGGGCGGAAACAAAGTGAATCAAAGCGGGTGGCAGCGGTTTTTCGTCAGTTTTATGAGGCTTTGTATACCCCAGAGGAGGAAAGCCGCTCCCAGGAGAGGGCGTTCTTGGATAAAGTCACTTTCCCGCATCTCTCCACGCAAGAGCTAGGGGAAGCTGCATAAACCCATCTCTGGGGGGGAGATCCAAAGATTATTAGGCGAGGAAAGCCACACAAGGCGCCAGGACCAGATGGGTATGGATCTGAATTCTACAAGGTACTAGAACCCCAGGTGACGCCGACCTTGGCTGCCCTGTTTGCGGAGGCTTTGGAGGTGGGGGGTTTTCCCAGAGATATGCGGACGGCCTCCATCTCTCTTATACACAAGCCGGGGAAAGACCCGGTGGATCCTGCTGCGTATAGACCAATCTCCTTGATCAATTATGACATGAAGATTTTGGCATCTGTGCTGGCGGAGAGGTTGCAGGCTCTTCTGCCGCAGTTAGTGGGGGAACATAAAGCAGGCTTTGTGAAGGGCAGGGAAGCTTCTAAGAACATCAATAAGATACTCTTGGGGATGGAGAAGTATGTGTAACAAGGAATCCCTCTACTCTTTGTCAGTTTAGATGCTGAAAAAGCTTTCGACAGAGTTTCCTGGGCGTAGATGTTTGAAACGCTGAATAGGTTTGGGCTGGAGGGAGATTTCACAAGGTGGGTGAAAGCCTTATACACGGACCCCCTGGCGTATATTACTGTGGGAGGGGAGAAGTCCGACTCCTTTGGTCTGAAAAGGGGCACCAGGCAGGGGTGTCCCCTCTCGCCCTTATTGTTTATGCTCCAGTTAGAACCGCTCTTATTAACTCTGAGGGAGTTGGAGGGCGTGCGGGGGATGCAGTGGAAGAAGGGTGGGCTGACCATTAGCGCTTTCGCGGATGATATGCTGCTGTGCCTCACGGACCCTCAGCGTTCGTTAGAGACCGTTCTCCAGCAGATTGAGAGTTTTGGGTATTTTTCAGGCCTAAAGATCAATAAGACTAAGTCGTTGGCACTGGATGTGGGAGGCAAGGTGCGGGGTTTGTGGAGAGGTGAATTTCCCCTGGTCTGGGCGGACGGGCAATTTCGGTATCTGGGCCTTCAGATCCCCGGGTCGCTATCCCAACTGTATCAGGGCAAATATCAAGCCCTTGTTGGACAGCACGATCGAGAAACTGAGAAAATGGCGAGAATTGCCTCTTTCATTGAAGGGCCGCATTGCACTTTTTAATATGGTCGAGGTGCCTAGATGGCTCTATGTGCTAAGACATCTCCCCATTTGGTTACGTACAAGAGACTTATTGCTGCTGCAGCGGCATTTAACAAAGTTTCTGTGGAGGGGGCGGAGAGAGCGCGTATCGCTACGGCGATCCTGATGGAAAAGGAGGGGGGAACGGGTCTATCGTCCCTCCGGGCTTATAACTTGGTGTATTTGATGCGGTCTCTTAGGGACATGGTCAATGGTATGGAGGAAGTGCTACCCCTAGATCTGATCAACGATCTGGCGGGACCGCAGCATAGAGTTAAGCTGTTACATTTTCCTCAGAAAGAGTTGCCAGAGAGTTGGAGACACTCAGAGTGCCTGCGAACGCTGAGGCAGGCATGGAAGATCGTGTGCCAGTATCGGGGGGTGTGTTGGAGGGCACGGATTGCCTTCCCTTAATGGGAAATATGGATTTTGTCCCGGGGATGGAGGGGCGCATAGCGCGAGACTGGGCCCAGAATGGTATCAGGTGTCGGGCATTTGACAATGCAGGGCGCGGCGGAGCTCGATTCCTATTCCTCCTTGCGTGAGAGGTATAAGCTGGACCACCATGATTTCTATTTCTACTTGCAAATTCGGCATTATGTTCGAGGTTTGCAAAGGCAGAATAGTCTGGTATTGTCTCGGGGCAGCATGTCGGAGCTTTTTCGGGCCTTGGAAGGGAAAATTACTGTGAGGTCTTTATGGAAGGAATTAGTCCCCGGGGGACGACCTAGGGGGGATACCGGGTACTTCCAAGGCTTAGCGAGAAGGTGGCAGAGTGATAATCTGTCTGTGGGGACTGTGGAGCGTCTGCAGGCAGCTTTTGCGGCGATCAAAGGGTTGGTGGAATCGGTACAGCTGCAGGAAATACAATATAAGTTTCTGTGGAGGGCCTATGTCTCCAATGTATGGGCGGCGCGAGCGGGCTTGGTAGAGACTGATGCGTGTAATCTCTGTGGGACCGAAGCTGGCACATTAGCTCATCGGTTTTGGTTTTGCCCCCGCATTCAGCACCTCTGGGAGGAGGTGAGGGCCAAATTAAGTGGTTGGGTGGGCTACCCGGTGCAAATCTCCCCAGAATGGGGGCTATTTGGGTCTTGGGAGGGGTAAGCCCCATCACCAACGGGGAGCATAAGTTATGTGAGAAAGGTTTCCTGGTTGTGAAGCAATGCATCCTGAGACACTGGTTGTTGAACACAGCGCCAGACATTGGTGAATGGGAGCGTGCATTGCTGGATTTGGGGGATATGGAGAAGCAGACTGCGAGGAGTTTGGGGGAGGTGGCCTGTGATAGGTGGGCCCGTATATGGGACCCTGTTCGGCGACAGTTTGCACACCTGAGGGGCGGTAGGGGGAGAGGCCAGGTATGGAGGTAGGTGTGGGTCCAGTTCCATGTGGCAATGGATGAATACCCCTTGGGGAGTCCTGGAAGCTAAGAATGTTCGGGGTGGGAGGGGGGTGCGGGGGTAGAGGGGTTGGGAGGGGGGGGTGGGGTGGGGAGGAGGGAGATCACGGGGGGGTGGAGGGAGAAGGGAGGTGGGATCACGCTGGCAGTAGAAATCGTACAATCCGAGATATGCGTATAGTTGAGAGTGTATATGTATTGCAGATCCCTGTTGCTGTTATGTATTCTATGCGATCTATTGGTTGTATGTTGGCAGTTTTATATGACTTATGTGCCTGATAATACCAATAAAAATGAGTTTTCATAAAGTTGCTTGTAATATGATTTTGATAGTAACAGAAAAGAACTGTATGTCACTCTAAGGATATTTTATGGTAGTTATCTCTATTAACTTTATATTTATTTATTTATATATTATGTTTTATGCATGGTCATTAGTTATATTTATTTATTTATGTAGTGATGTTTTATGCATGGTAATTAACTACATTTAGATTGTGCCTTTATGATTTGATTCCATTTTGATTTTAATTATTTTATCATTTATTAATTACACAGGTACACTAAAAAAAAATTTTTTTAAACTGCCTCTAATGTTTCGATTGATTTTTACGTTTTTTGGTGCGCTGAATCCAAATCTGGTAACCAATTTGCTCCATCACGTACAGATTTTTTGCTACATTGGGTTAGCAGTTTGAGGTGAACGTTTCAGATTGAGTGCGATAGAGATAAAAGTTTCTTGGATGAATTCTTTATACTAATTGTTTAGTAGTTATTCAAATAAGAATAAAGAAAATTGTAACAAGGCAGCACATAAGAATAGAGTAATGTCAACAAAACACACTGTGATGGTAGCAAAATTGTCTGCACTTAAAACAGCCACATACATGTGCACAAACATTGAGCATATAAGAGCGAGGTTAGACACAAAGCAAAGCAAAGAAATGTGCAAAAAATGTTGTACAGGTATGTATGTAAGAATAGAAAACGCAAATCGCACCATTGCAATACATGAAGACAAACACCCGATGGTGTGAAAATAAAATTCTAATAAATGAGATCCGACACTGTGGTAATAACTAGCAAATTTTTATTTCAAAGTTTAGTAAAAACACAATATTTGTCAACACAGTTTAGATTTTAAAGTCATTCTTGGGTCAATCAATCTCCTGGTGGGCCCGTTTCTTCTTCCCCCGAATGCTTCTCTTGGTGCGCTGCTTGGCGTATTTTTCATCTGGGGTTTCCCGCAGCAGCAACCAGCAGAAATCAGCCATCATAGTGGTGTTCCATCTTCCTTGGTACCTTCTCTCTGCGTCCTTGATGTCCTGGTTGAAACCTTTCACCTTGTTCTTCACTGTACGCCCCCACATTTTCAGGAAAGTAGTTCACATGGGAGTGCAAGAAATGGACTTTCAGGCTCATGTT
Organism: Ichthyophis bannanicus; assembly: GCA_033557465.1. Lineage (NCBI taxonomy): Eukaryota > Metazoa > Chordata > Amphibia > Gymnophiona > Ichthyophiidae > Ichthyophis > Ichthyophis bannanicus. The sequence continues at coordinate 1,062,482,428 of CM066032.1, forward strand.
ACAGCCTTGTTCTTTGAAGGCATTGAGCATCCTGGCAACAATATCCTTATAGTTCTCATCCCGCCTGTTCCCCAAGAATTTGAGAACAACATCCTTGAAGGAATCCCAGGCTTCTTTTTCCTTCTCAGACATCGTTTCAGCGAATGCTCCATCTGAAATGAGTTTCCTTATATCAGGGCCAACAAACACTCCTTCCTTTAGCTTTGCTTCAGAAAGTCGGGGGAACTTTGAGCAAAGGTACCGAAAGCACTCACCATCTTTTGGAAGGGACTTGATGAATTGCTTAATGAGACCCAACTTAATGTGGAAAGGTGGTAATAGAATTTTATCACGAGGTACCAAGCTCTCATGAAGAACATTTTTCTCACCGGGTCTCAAATACTCCCGAATTGGCCAGTCTTTTTTCCCCCAGTGTAGGTCGCGGGCCCGGCTATCCCACAAGCAAAGGAAGCAGGGATATTTGGTGAAACCGGATTGCTGCCCTAATAGCATGGATAGAATTTTAAAGTCTCCACAAATCATTCACTTATGCCTCATCATAACGAATCTTCTGAAGAATCAGGGCCAAATTCTCGTATTTTTTCTTGGAGAATAACAGAGTGAGCAATAGGAACTGAAGCGAATGTGTTGCCATTATGAAGAAGAACACCTTTTATGCTGTCTTTTGACGAATCAATGAACAGCCGCCATTCAGCAGGATCATACTTGAGTTTAAACTTTTCCATCACTCCGTATATATCGTTGCAAAATACCAAATCTTCCTCTTTGCTGAAATACTTCAAAAATTGTGTCTCGCGGTTGCGGTACCAATAAAAAGTTGTTCCTGGTGACAATAGATTTTTCTGTTTAAGCCGAGAACCTAGCAGTTGGGCAGCATCTTTTGGGAGTCCTAAATCCCGGACTAAATCATTTCAATTCAGCTTGAGAGAAAAGTTCAGGTTTCGGATCTGGTTCAGTTTCAAACTCGGAAGTACTGGACTCATCGGGAAAAGCCATCTGATGAGTCTCATCATGATCAGAACCGTCCACACAAATATGATCCAAAGATTTTGGTGGTTCAGGCACAGGTACTTCGTTGCTATGAGGCATAGGCCTAATTGCTGAGGGAAGGTTGGGGTAACTTATTACGTTCTTATTTTTTAAGTTGTATCCCTTCACAATGCAAGAGCAAAAATAGCAGTCACTGCTGTGGTCTCTTTGTTCACGCCACATCATAGGTATTCCGAAACGAAATGCTTGTTTTTTACCTTTCATCCATAAGCGTAGATCTTCCTCACATGTCTTGCACACTTTGTGAGGAGCCCACGGTTTGTCTTGATCGCCTAACTTCAAACCGAAATAGGTGAAATATACTTTTTTAATAAATGCAGAAATGTTCCTCTGCCGCTTTTTCACGGTATATTCCCCACAAATAAAACAAAAACTGTCCGGAGAGTTGACGCAACCTCTGGCTCTGTGAGCCATCACAAATACACAGCACTGCAAACTACAACTGTAGTGAACCACTTCGGAATAAAGCTGGATTACGACTGAGCAAACAAAAGGTAATAATGAACTTGCAAGAAACTGAAATTTGACAGGAACGTTCATGTCGCAACCACCGTGTTTGAGCGAGCGAACGAGGCGAGGCGAACAGGAAAGAACATGCGCCAGCGCGAGTACTGGATTTAGCCCCCCGCCTCCCAATTGTCCTGTTAATGTATAAAATGAATACAAAACACTCTAAAATATCATGAGGGAGTGTTTCTAGTTAGTTAACCATTACAACCTCTATTTTGGGCCAAGAAAATAAACTGCAGTCGGCTAAAAAGAAATTATGTGAACATTCCTTATATGGGTAAGAAATCTAATTTTGCAAGAAAACATGACGTGATGGAACATTTTGGCTATTTTTCCTGGATTCAGCACCCCAAAATCTATAGGAATCAGTTGCAAAACTGGAGGCAGTTTTTTGGTAGTGTACCTGTGTTATGAATGTTTTAATATTATGTATTTATATGTTGTGCTTTATAGCCAAGAGCCCCTGATGAAGGCATAAATGAAACACGGCCTGTGTCGGGCCTGGCAAAAGAGTATTCAAATAAAAATTCCTTCCTTAGCGTCCCTCTAGTCCAGTCCCGGAACCATAGAGTTGTGAACCTCCACCAGCAGCTTTGGAGACTGAACATCTTCATCTCTTTGATCATCCAGCTATATGCAGCCCCAAGGACCGCCCACACATCAGTATCTCAGTCTCCCAAGCAGCTTGGAAGTCAGAGTCCAGAACTGGGCTCCTTAGGAGCAAATAAGCAGAGCTTTAGTGTTTTATTATTTTCTAGATTTAGGTGCTGGGCTGCTGCTGTGGAGGAAATCTTTGACTGTGTCCCTTCTGTCTTTCTCTAATCTGTTTTTTCTGTCTGTCTCTCTCTGTCAGTCTCCCCATAGGTCAAACAAGCAGGGGAGCTGCACAGGACACAGGTCTCCTTTCTACCGAACCCCCTTGGTGGGTGAGGAGAAGGTTGAAGACAATTACAGGCAGCAATTGAATACAGCAGTAGGCTCTGAGGGTCCCCTGACTGATTTAGGGGTTCCCCGAGCTGCCCTGAGTGGTTATTACTCTGTTATTGACTCTGATAACTGCTACTCAGAGCTTGTGACAGGCACGCTGGACAGCACTCTCAGTGTTTTGACCCCCCCTCCACTCCTGTGTGTGGGTCAGTAGAGTTTGAAGCTTTTTCTTTCTAAAGGCAGTGGGGGAGGCCTTGGGGTGGCCTGGAATCAGCTCTGGGGAGTGTTTTAGACCTTTTGGGTATTTTTTCTGGTCCTTTTTTTGGCGGGATCGGGTCCGGCGGCCATTTTGGATTTTTTTCAAAGTTGTTTTTCTTCGTGTTTCTTTTTAGGGATAGGAGCTTCGTTTTTGCATTTCTTGGTCAGATATCAGCTAATTGACTCCAGCTCTATCTAATCCTGCAATTTGGAGCGTTTTTGAGCACTTTTAAAATCGCGATTTTTTTTTCTGCTCTGTTTGATTCAGCAAGGTGTTCCTGCTTTGCTGGCAAAGGGCTGTGTGCATAGCCATGCCTCCTAGTCCTCGGTGTCTGGTCTGTGGCATTCGTAGAAGTAGTAATTTGGAAGCCCGAGTCTGTGCCACTTGTTCTGCTGTGGGTGCTGGCATGAAGGACCCTCTGGAGGGCTCCAGTGCAGATCTCCCACCTGTATCTACAGAAGGGACATCAGAGCAGGCAGAGACGGTCCTTGGTCCGGGGATTTCTGCAGTGCTGGAGCGCCTGTTGGCGGGGGGCGTCCAGGAGGGATCCCTGGAAGTTCCACCCGCCTTTTTCTCTCTCATGCAGGAGGCTCTGGCTCTCTTGCAGCCGGCGGGGGGAGGCTCGGTCCTGCCCCGCCGTGGGCTAAAGCGTCCACTTTCAGTAGAGGGAGACACTGGTCCACAAAAGAGGAGCCGGCCCCCGAGTGTTGCGGATTCTGCGCCTCCTGGGGACGAGTTTCCACGAGGGGCTGGGGGAGGCTCTCGAGCTGGAGTCTGCGGAGGATTTAGAAGACGGCGAGTTGTTGGACGACGAGCAGAGTAGTAGAATAGTGTGTGTATTTCATAAAGAGGAACTTCCGGCACTGATTGCCGAAACCCTCAAGGTATTGAACATACCCGTGGAAGATGCCACTGCGGAGGACAAGTTGGAGGATCCCTTGATGCAGGCGGTGCGCACTTCCCACAGAGTCTTTCCGCTCCATAGGGTTTTTAAAGCTATTGATCCAGGAGGAGTGGAACAGTCCAGAGTCCGCTTTGCACGGGGCTAGACTGTTGCCTAAATTGTATCCTCTGTCGGAGGCTGATAGAGAACTCTTTCGTTCGCCGAAGGTGGACGCGGTAGTTTCCGCGGTTACTAAACGGACTACTATCCCGGTGGAAGGTGCTGCGGCGTTGAAGGACCCGCAGGATCGGAAAGTTGATAGCTTGTTGAGACAGGTGTTTGATGTTGCTGCCCTGTCAATGCAGGCGGCGGTGGCTGGGGCCTGGGTGGCGCGCGGCTGCCTCCGCTGGTCTCAACAGTTCCAGGGGCCCCAGTCGGCGGAACAAGAGGCTGCGGCATCCAGATTGGAGTCGGGTACCGCTTATTTGGCGGATATCCACTATGACCTCATTAGGGGGTTAGCTAACGGCATGGCGTCGGTGGTAGCGGCGCGTCGTTCTCTTTGGTTACGCAATTGGGCGGCTGATGGCTCTTCTAAAGCTCGCCTTAGTAAGCTGCCAGTTAAGGGCAGCAGTTATTTGGAGAGGACTTGGATAGGTTGGTAAAAGATCTCGGGGATTCTAAGGGGGGTCGACTTCCGGAGGATAAGCCCAAGCAGGGGAAGCCGACCTTCACCTTCCGGGGGTCTCAGCAGTCCTTTCGGAGGTTTCGTGCCTCCCGCTTTGATCAGTCCCAGCGTTCCAGATATCTGGGGCGCGGACAGAGTTTCCGCGGATTTCGGGGGGCAGGTAGAGGTTTTGGCTCCTTCCAGGCGCAGGTCCCCAAAAAGTCACAATGAAGCAAGGCCGGCTCCGGTGGCGGTGATTCCCGTAGGGGGCAGACTGCGTGATTTCTACCCTGCCCGGGCCGCTATCACATCCGATCGGTGGGTGTTAGAAGTGATACGAGAGGGATATGCGCTTGAGTTACATCAACCGGTGCTCGATTCCTTCGTTATGTCCCCGTGCAGCGCTCCCTGGAAACGACGAGTCGTATCCGATACACTTTCCCGGCTGCTTCGGCTCCGGGCGGTCGCCTCCGTGCCGGAGGGGCAGTTAGGGTCCGGTCGATACTCCATCTACTTCGTAGTGCCGAAAAAGGAGGGCACCTTTCGACCAATCCTGGATTTAAAGAAAGTGAATCGGTGCCTCCGGGTGTCGCATTTTCGCATGGAAACGCTGCGCTCGGTCATAGCGGTGGTCCGCGAGGGGGAATTCCTAATGTCCCTAGACCTTACGGAGGCCTATTTGCACATTCCCATTCGCCGGGAACATCAAAGATTTCTGCGGTTTGCGCTGCCGATGGGCCATTTTCAGTTTCAAGCCATGCCCTTCGGCCTAGCGACGGCGCCACGGGTCTTCACGAAGATCATGGTGGTGGTAGCAGCGTTCCTGCGGAAGGAGGGTGTCCTCGTGCATCCCTATCTCGACGACTGGTTGATCCGGGCGAAGTCGAGGGAGGAGAGTCTCCGGGCGACGGCGCGGGTCGTACAGGTTTTGCAGTCGTTAGGCTGGGTGGTCAATCGGGCGAAGAGCAGCCTTCTTCCCTCGCAGACCTTGGAGTATTTGGGGGTGTGTTTTGAGACCAGCAACGGGAAGGTTTTTCTCCCAGTGCACAGAGCGCGGGCCCTGAGGTGGCTGGTGGAGCAGTTTCTAGCGAGACGGGCGTCCTCGGCTTGGCAATACCTTCAGCTTCTCGGCACGATGGCGTCGACCATCGAGGTAGTTCCGTGGGCAAGGGCTCACATGCGGCCAATTTCTTCTTGCTTCAAAGTAAAGTATAAAGTTAGGCATTCAACTTCAGCAAACAGTTTCACTGTGTGGAAACCAGCATTCAGTAGTTATAGTGTTTTCCTTTCACACTATGCTCAGCTCTGACTAGCACAAAGACATTACTTTATCTGACAAAATCAGTGTGCAGTCCATTGGGTCACTGTTAGAAGAACACTCACTGAGTGTGTCAATAATCATTGGTTCTTGTATGCATTCAGAATTCTCCTTATTGAAGTATGCTTGCAAGTTCCCCTGTGCCGTGCCGTTACAGTGTCTCTCAGCTGCACTTCCTCTATAGCTAGAATAACTGCTCTCGTGTTCTCTCGTGTCTGGGAGAGAGGGAAGCCACCACTCGGGGTTCTTATAAACTCCCTTCCTATAAGAGGTTCCACCCCTGGAGAGCTTATTATTTCTATCCTCAGGTTGGGATAGATAATGTCCTTCTCCCCTCTTAATATCAGGTTTTAGCCTGCGGGGTTTTCTCTGAGGCTTAGGAACTTCTATAAGGTCATCTTCAGACATGCACACATCCTCTGGATAATATCTTTCTTTCTCTGAAGGTTTTGAATGCTCTTTGCTCAGCTCTCTGCTCAAATCCCTCGGCTGGGAGTTACAGCCCTGCCCCCACCTTGGATTTCCTGCACGAGGCTTCTCTGCATTCACACTGTAGGACTTTCTATCATTCACATACTTTAGCTTCCCACCATAAGAACACAAGAAGACGGAGGTCATGTTCATTACAAGAAATCGTAACTTCACTGCGCCTACAGTACTAAAGGTGAAGGAAGCTGACCTCCAGATCAAATCCGCGATCAGATACCTTGGCGTCACACTAGACCAGAACCTAAATATGCAGGCGCATATAAGTAACACTGTAAGGGCAGTATACCATAAAATCAGATCCCTTAGATACCTACGATCTCTGCTGCAGCCTGATGATTTCAGGACCATCTTTCAAGCACTAATAATTCCGCATTTCGATTATGCGAATGCAATACTACAAGGACTCCCCCAAACCACTCTGAACCCACTGCAAATGGCAATGAACACCGCAGCAAGAGTACTACATGGAGCATCCAGGAAAGACCATGTCACACCCATTATGAAACAACTCCACTGGCTCCCGATTCAAGGGTAGGATTACATTCAAGACCTTGCTACTCACCTTCAAAGCCACCAATGGTCTCTCGTCAACATCACTAACAGAGATAGTCCAGAGGACACCCCACAATAGGGACAGAAGGTCAGTAGCACAAAACACCTTGATAGTCCCAAGATCAATGACTCAATGCACCAAGTCAACATCCAGCAGGGCATTCAAACTTTATGCACCAATGATCTGGAACAGCCTCCCTCACAACATCCGAACAATCCCAGACATATTCCAATTCAGGAAGACTGTGAAACACTACCTCTTCCTCCTACATTACCCGGAAACCAATGAAAGCTCAGCACCAATTACCGAAACCTCACAAAGCTCCTCTGTCTGAAACCATACGAACACATGACCAGCCTGTAAATTGTATATATTGTTATTGTATATAGTTACCCTGTTAGCCAAGTTGATTCTCCTGTTCATATGTAAACACAAAGTACTACTGGAAATGTGTATGTTCGTTGTTTATTGTAAACCGCACTGATGCTGAATAGTGCGGTATAGAAGAGACTTTAAATAAATAAATAAATAAATAATCATTCCTCAGGTCACAGCTTCCAGATACATACAGTTTGGCTCTTGGCTTCCACTCACTCCGGCTGGAACGTTGCCTCTCTGCTTCAAAGTGTTTGCAATCAGCAGAACATTCACACCTGTTCTCTGCCCTTGCTAGCTGCTTCCTCCTGTAGGACTCTGGGTAGTTACTCGGGTGAATTCTTCCTGGCTCTAACTCTGACTCACTTCCTGGGTCAAAGTAGGAAACTCCTCCTGCTTCCTCTCGGACAGCTGCTTCAGGTAAGACAGCCTGTTCTCTTTGCTCACGCTGTTCACGTTGCTCACACTGCTTTGCCAGTTCTGCTAGTTCTACCGGTTCTAACCCTGTGTTCCCTGAACTGTCCTTATAAGGGCTGTAAGCTCTTCCCTTTTCAGGTGCATGTTATCAGGAACTAGGGAGTGTTTCTCAGCTGAGTGTTTTTTCAGACCTCGTGGTTGAGTTTGTTTCTGTTGTCCCTGACAACAGCTGCTCACATGGCCTGCTTGCCTGTCAGCTTCAGGACTAAAATGCCGTGAATCTTGTGCTTTTAAGGTAGAGAATGGGGCTTCTTCATCACACTACCCACGGTTTTGACTGGTTCTGTTATTAGCACGTGGGTTTGTGCTTTCTAGTTGGACAATGAAAATACAATGCAGTCATCCAACGCTTAGGGGTATGTTTACTAAACCGGGATAACGGTTAACCAGGCTATCTGCAACTAGGTCCCATTGAATAATATGGAACCTAGTGGCAGATAGCCCGGTTTAGTAAACATACCCCTTAATCTCTATTTGTCTACGAAGAATGCCTATCAACACAACTATAATGCAAGTATATGCCCCAACAACAGCTGCAGAAGAGAATGAAAATTGAAGAGTTCTATGAACAAGTACAAGCTGAAATTGACAGAACATGCAAACAGGATATCCTGATAGTCATGGGTGACTGGAACGCAAAAGTTGGTAACAAAGAAGAAGACAAAGTAGTTGGAAAATATGGACTTGGCAACAGAAATGAAGCTGGAGAAAGACTGATAAAATCCTGCAAGACCAACGATCTATTCATCTCAAACACCTTCTTCCAGCAACACAAGCGGTTACTGTACTCAAGGACTTCACCCAATGGATTGTATAAAAATCAAATTGACTACATCTGTGGAAGTCAATGATGGAAAAGCTCTATAACATCAACAAAGACAAAACCTGGAGCTGACTGTGGTACAGATCATCAACGACTAGTATGCAAACTCAAGCTAAAGTTGAAAAAGAGCAAACCACTCATGAATGCAGTAAAATATGACCTTGAGAATATACCACTGGAATTTAAAGACTGCCTGCAAAATCGATTTGCTGCTTTAGATACAAATGACAGAGCTCCAGAAGAGTTATGGAATGACATGAAGAAGGTTGTGTTGGAAGAAAGTGAGAAGTCTCTACAAAAGGTGAAAAAGAAAAAAATGGCCAAAAAGGATGACGGAAGAAACTCTGAAAATTACCCAGAAATGCAGAGAAGCTAAAGCCAGAGAAGAAAGAAAGACAATCACAGAACTCAACAGAGATTTCCAACGTGCAGCAAGATAGGACAAGGAAAAGTACTACAATGATGCATGCAAGGAAATAGAAGCAGAAACTATTAGAGGAAGAACAAGATCGACGTTCCTAAAGCTACGAGAATTAAAGAAAAAGTTCCGGCCTCGAACTGGAATGTTACAAGATGCTCAAGGTTCTATGTTGAATGATGCTGAGAAGATCAAGAAAAGATGGAAGGAATATACAGAGTTTTTATATGATAAAGATCAAGTGGACCAACAGCTGTTTCAACCTGTACCTTATGATCGGGAACCATTGGTGATGAAAGAAGAAGTTGAAGCAGCATTGAAAGCCTTATCAAAGAACAAAGCACCAGGCATTGATGGCATTCCCATAGACGTATTACAGCAATCTGATGCAGCTGTTACTATACTTACAAGGCTCTGCCAAGAAATATGGAAGACAACATCATGGCCAACTGACTGGAAAAGATCTGTGTTTATACCAATACTAAAGAAAGGTGATCCAACTGACTGTGGAAATTATCGCACAATCGCTCTGATCCCATATACCAGCAAGATTCTACTGAAGATTATTCAAAAGAGACTAGAGCCATACCTGGAACAAGAACTGCCTGAAGTGCAAGCAGGGTTCAGGAAAGGGCGAGGAACGAGAGACATCATTGCGGATGTGAGATGGATCCTTGAAAAGACTAAAGAATACCAAAAGGATATCTATTTGTGCTTTATCGACTATAGTAAAGCTTTTGACTGTGTAAACCATGAGAAACTCTGGGTCACATTAAGAAGCATGGGTATACCAGAACACCTGATCGTACTCTTGCACAATCTGTACATTGATCAGGAAGCAACAGTTCGAACGGAACAAGGAGAAACAGAATGGTTTAAAATAAGCAAAGGTGTAAGACAAGGCTTCATACTTTCCCCCTACCTGTTTAATTTATATGCAGAAACAAATCATCAGAGAAGCAGATTTGTATGAAGACAACAGAGGTGTGAAGATTGGTGGAAGACTCATCAACAACCTTCGCTATGCTGATGATACCACATTACTGGCTGAAGGTGAAGATGATCTGAAAACATTTGCTTCTCACAATCAAAGAACATAGTCTCAAAATGGGCCTGCACCTTAATGTAAAAAAGACAAAGATCATGAAAACGGGCATAATCAACAGGTTCATCGTTGAAGGAGAAGAAATTGAAATCGTGAACAACTTTAACCTACTTTGATCAACTATCAATAAAGAAGCAACAAGCAGTCAAGAAATCAGATGACGCATTGCTCTTGGCAGAATGGCTATGGAAGACCTAGATAAGATTCTCAAGAGCAGAGATGTCTCTCTCCATACAAAGATTCAACTTGTTCAAGTCATGGTATTTTCAATAACATCATATAGATGTGAAAGCTGGACAGTGAAAAAGATAGGAAGAAAATTATGGTGCTGGCGGTGAATACTGTGTATACCATGGACTACCTGAAGAACAAACCAGTCAGTACTAGAGGAGATCAAATCTAAGCTTTCTTTAGAAGCTCAGATGACAAGACTTCGACTTTCATACTTTGGACACATCATGCGAAGAGAGAGATCATTAGAGAAAGACATCATGCTTGGCAAGATAGAAGGTCAATGCAAAAGAGGAAGGCCAGCAATGAGATGGATCGATACAATAACAACAGCTACGAGTACCAGTCTGTCAGCAATGAACCGCCTGACTGAAGACTGAACACAATTTAGGATAGCTATCCAGAGGGTCCCCATGAATTGACTCCGACTCGACGGCACTTAACAACAACAACAACAAAGGGGCGAGAAGGAAACCACAGCACTACAGAGGGCAGGAGCTGGGTTGTTGAATAAACAGACATTTGATTGTTTCCTTCGTGGTTGCATTCAGGCCCTCCCCCCAGAATGACATTGCTCATATATGTTCACATCCCTACTCATTTGCAGAATCAGGCACATCTAGCAGACCGTCTGGACACTCATGTTCATTGAGCCCTAAATTGATGGTCCTACTGGACAGGTGACCACAACCATAGACTCCTATTTCTATTTGGTTCCAAAGATTCATAAATCTTTCGAGCATCAACCAGTCAGGCCCATAGTTTCCTGCGTGATTCTTTGTTAGAACCACTGTCAAAGTTTTGCGATATTTTTCTACAACCTGCTGCTGCTAAGGTGTCTTCCTATATTTGTGATACTGGGCATTTTCTGACACAGTTATCGGCCTGTACTGATGTTATATCTTTTAAGTTTCTGGTAATGCTTGATGTTCAGGCAGCGTATACCAATATTGATCAGGCTGAAGTGCTACACTGTTTAGCTACTTTTCCATTGGAACTTCCTGCACGGGTGCCTAGGGCTTTTTTGTTGGAGCTTTTAAGTTTGGTGCTTAATAATAATTATTTTCTCTATGAGCAACAATATTATTTGCAATCATTTGGCATAGCTATGGGAGCAACGGTAGCCCCGTCTATTGCCACCATCTATATGGCCCATTTTGAAGAATCGTACTTTTATCCCTCACCTTTATTTCAATATATTCCGTTTTGGCACTGGTTCCTTGATGATGACATCTTTTTTATTTGGACAGGCACTGCATCATTATTGGAATCCTTTTTGGTTTTGTTGAATTCTTTTAAGTCGAATATTCAATTTACAGCCCATAAGGATCAATTCCAAGTTCAATTTTCAGACATCGTAGTCACTTTGACTTCAGAAGGCTTTATTACGTCACTTTTCAGGAAACCAGTTCAGCGCAACATTCTCCTCAGCTACCGCAGTTATCATCCGCCTTCGTTAAAACGGGGGCTACTTTATGGTCAGTTTTTACAATTACATCGTAATTGTTCTACTCTACAAGACTTTTATAAACACGCTAAAGATTTAAAACAACGTTTATTATCTTGTGGGTATCCTTAAAAGTACTTACTGCCGCTTTTAAACGGGCTTGCTTCACTCATCGTGAGTGGCTGCTGATCTGTACCACTAAAGATAATGCTGCTCAGTCTTCTGGGGACATGATTACTGGTATTCTCCATTCTCCAGGACCAAGCAGGAAGTCAGTCCTCACATATGGGTGACGTCGGCGCCGACGGAGCCCTCGCGGAGCAATTTTCCCCAGCTTTCAAAGAAAGCCTTTGGGAATTGCAGCGCGCATGCGCGGTCTCCTTCCCGCCCAAGGGTGCCATCTTAGCCAGTCTTCTTTTTTCCGCGGAGCCCTACAGACGTACCCGTCGTGTCCCGCTGAAAAAGTTGATTTTCGTGATTTATTTCTCTTTTTTCCTTCGGTTCGACGCCGGTCTTTTTCCTGCCCGGACTCGCGACGCCGTTGCGAGTCCTTCTCTTATTTTTCGGTTTTTCTGATTTTGGTCAGTTTCGTTTTCGGTTTTTCGCTGGCAGCCCGGTCCTTTCACCTTGCAGGGGCCCTTTTTCCCCTAATGGCTGCCAGTGGTTTCAAGCGGTGTGTTCAGTGTGACTGAAATATGTCACTCACTGACACACACGATAATTGCCTCCGCTGCCTGGGCCCGGATCACGAAGAACTGATCTGTGGGGCCTGTGGCAAAATGTCCTCCAAAGCGTTAAGGAGTCGGCGGCACCAGCGGGAAGAAAGAATCTTCGCTGACCCCGGCCGTACCCGGACCTCGTCGGAGGCCTCGGCATCCAGAGGTTCCAGCTCTGACCATCGCCGAAGCTCCTCCGACAGGGGTTCTCCCTCCGGGGACCATCGACGGAAGGTAAAACCCGCGAGGGCGGCGTCGGTGGATGCTCCTGGCTCCGCGAGGGCCAGGTCGCATAGCCCCGATAGCCGTCCCGGGTCTTTGGAGAAGGAGCACCTCCCGAAGCGACCTCACCTGGAGTTGGAGTGTTGCCTGCTCAGGTAATTCCTGTATTACTAATGGACTCGCCTCCGAGAGGTCCGACGTCGTGCCCGACGCCGTCGGGCCCGAGTCGGGGGCTGCTGGGTCACCTGAGGTCGGACTCAGGTTGACGGCCTTGGAGAGCAGACTATCTGCCTTCATGGACCAGCAGCGGGCACTGATCGCTAGCCTCGCTGGCGCCACTGCCCCGACCGCCGGGACGTCGACGTCTAAGTCGACCCCGGAGACCGAGCCGATCCTCGAGTCCATGCGAACTCGAGTCGATCCTCGGTCGAGGTCACCCTCGGCCCTCCCGTTCGGGGACCGAGGTCGTCGAGCCGACTCCCTCGGTGTTGGGGCGGCCGACGCCTCCGCCTGCCCGAGCCGACCCCACCGATTCCTCCTCGGAGTCGGCCTGGGAGTCTGAAGAGGAAGAGTCACCTGATTCGTTTCGGACTCGGTGTGTCCCCTCGGACTCACCTGAGTCCGAACCTCGGAAGCAGTCCCCTCCGGAGGATGCCCGGTTCTCGGACTTCGTCAGAGATATGGCCAAGGCTTTGGCCTTCCCTGCGGATCCCGAGGAGGAGCCTCGAGCCGAAGAGCTTGACGCCCTTCAGTACGACTCTCCCGCCAGGGAGCACTTTACTGTACCGGTTTCTCCCATGCTGGAACGACTACTCTTCCGCATGTGGGAGAGTCCGGCCTCGTCGCCGGTATTAAGCAAGCGGGTCGATTCCATCTATCGAGTCCGCAAGAGTCCTGGCTTCCAAAAGCACAGCTGCCCACACCATTCCATGGTAGTGGAATCGGCCATGCATAGGCTTAAGAGCCAAAAAGAATCACTCCTCGGTGCCTCCTGGCAGGGAGGCCCGTAACCTGGATGGCCTTGGTAAGAAGTGTTTCCAGGGCTCTATGCTTGCTTGTCGTGTCCAGACCTACCAGCTATACATGGGCATGTATCTCCGAGACCTGGCTAAAGAGATAGCCCGGATTCTCCGCTGGGCTGTCCGAGGAACCTTTGCGGAGGTTCCTAGCCTTGACAACTGGTATTCGGGAATGCTCCAAATTCATGTCCCGAGCAGCCTATGATGGCTTTGAAGCATCGGCTCGCGTGGCCGCAGCTGGCATCGGTGCCCGCCGACAAGCTTGGCTTCAGTCGTCTGACCTTGAACCCTGGGTGCAGGACAAGTTGGTCGATGTCCCCTGCCGAGGTGAGAACCTCTTTGGCAAGCCCATGGCTGAAAAGGCTGCACAAATCGAGACGGAGACTCTCACCAGGACTAGGCTTTCTAGGAAGACCTCCGCCCCTTCCCAGAAAAAGAAGGGCTCGGGAAAGAAGTCCTTTTTACCCGAGAAAGGCGGCTGCCTATAAACACTACCCACAATATCAGGCCTCCGCAGCTCCCCAACAGGGCCAGCAGGCCAAGGGACGGGATAACGGGTCCCGTAGGCAGCAAGCCCCCAAGCCTGCACCACCAGACCCTGACTCAGCAGGGTGGGGGGCTTTTGACGTCCTCAGCATAGCCTCTCCCCCTCCGCTGGCTCCTCCCAGCACCGGAGGCCGGCTGGTTCACTTCGCACACAGGTGGTCCAACATCACTTCAGATGCCTGGGTGCTTCAAGTCGTAAGAGAAGGATATCTTCTCCACTTCCATCAGGTGCCTCCCTCTTATTTCCCGGGACAACCTCCACGACTCCCTCTGCACAGGGACTTACTCCTTCAGGAGTTAGCAAGTCTTCTTCAGGAACAGGCTGTGGAACCGTCTGCCCCACCACCTGAGAGGTCAAGGCTTTTATTCCAGGTATTTCCTGATACCAAAAGGACAGGAGGCCTCAGACCCATCCTGGACTTGCGCAACCTCAACAAGTTCCTCGTGCGGGAAAAGTTTCAAGATGCTTACTCTTGGAATCCTTCTGCCCTACCTCCAGCGGGAGATTGGCTATGCTCCTTGGATCTAACGGATGCCTACACGCACATCCTCATCCACCCAAGCCACCGCCAATACCTACGGTTTGTGGTGGCAGGAAATCATTACCAGTACAGAGTACTGCCCTTTGGCCTATCCTCCGCACCGCGAGTCTTCACAAAAGGTCTCGCGGTGGTGGCGGCCTATCTTCCGGCTTCACGGCCTATATGTCTTTCCGTACCTCGACGACCTGGCTCATCAGAGCATCGTCCTTCTCCGGGGCCAGTCACCAATGCCACACCACCGGCACGGTGACTCTTCTGCAGTACTTGGCTTTGTGCATAAACTTCGCAAAGTCCACTTTGCTCCCCTCACAGGATCTCGAGTTCATTCGGCGCAAGAACTGCACACTCCTCAGGCACGAGCTTTCCGCCTTTAGACAGGGCCTCAGTCTGGGCTCATGGACCTAGCCGGCCGTTGTTCGCAGCCAGTTCCCTGGTCTCCGCCAGGCGCTTCCTGAGACTACTAGGCCATAAATGGATTTCCACCGTTCTCACGTGGACCCCCAATGCCCGCTCTGAATAGGCTGGGGGGGGCCTGCTCAATGGTGCCTTCGCAAGCAGTGGCCAAACAAGCCACCAGCGGACTAGCCGACCCTAGTGCGCATCTCCAGGCCCTGGAATCTGCTTCTACAGTGGTGGCTTCATCGGCCGAACCTGGTGCTCGTAATGACCTTTTCAGTCGCCTCAGCCGGCTCAAGTGCTGACGACCAGATGCTCTTCCCTCCTGGGTTGGGGAGAACATGCCAAGGGGCATGTACTCAAGGTCTCTGGACCGCCTGTGGGGAGTCTGCTCAGCAGATCAACTTCCTGGAGCTCAGAGCAATCCGTTTATGGCGCTCAAGCTTTCTTCCCACCTGACTTCTCACCAGTCCGTTCCCTTGTCCAGATCGGACAATCAAGTTGCCATGGTCTACCTGGTGAAACAAAACAGGGGGGCACCCGGGCTCCTTCCTTCGCTGACGAGAAGCTAAGAGGGCTCTCCTGCTCTTGGGCCGTCAGTCACAGGCATTTCTTCTCAAGGGAAGTTTATCTTCCCAGGCCAAGGAAAAATTGCCTGGCGGACAAACTCAAGCAGGATACTCCAGCCGCACGAGTGGCGTCTGGATCCCCCTTGGTAGGTCAGAAAATTTCTGAAGTGGGGCCTCCCCACGAGGATCTCTTTGCCAGTGCCTCTCAAACCGGCAACGTCCTCGCTTCTGCTCTCGTCAGCAACATCCCCTTCGAGTAGCGCGGCAGATGCTTTTCTACTCTCATGGTCGTGCAGAGGCCCTCTTCTCTATGCTTCTTCCTCCCATCCCGCTAGTCTCTCGAACTCTTTTCAAGGTTCTCCGAGACAAAGCTTCCATGATCCTGGTGGCTCCTCTGCTGATGGCCCAGGGCAGCCGTGGTTCCAACTCCTGTTGCAATCGCGGTTAGTAGAGGATCCGTCCCCTCTGGGGTTGTCACCGAGATATCCTAACACAGGATAAGGGGTCCCTGCTACACCCCAACCTCAGATCTCTCAAATCTTATGGCCTGGCTAGCTGAAAGGGTAGTCCTTGCTCCCTTCTCCTGCCGTGCAGAGGTGGAAGAGGTCGTACTAGCTTCTCGGCGACCTTCTACCCGCAAATGCTACGCCCTTAAATGGCGTCGCTTCTTTTCCGTTTTGATGTGCCCAGCCGTCTCAGGATCCCTTTCTCCTGCCTCGGTTGGGTGTCGGTTTGATCTTGCAGTACTTGATCTACCTCTCTAATCTGGGACTTAAGTCCAACTCCGTCAAAAGTTCCACTCAGTGGCTCTTTTCAGCACGATCATGGTGAGTGTGAAACCGGCAGACCTCTTTCCAGCGACCCTCTCGTGGCAAGGTTTCTCTGAGGTCTCCTTCTACTTAAACCACCTCTGCGCCCGCCAGCACCTGACTGGGGATCTGAATGGGGTTTTACAGCGGATCACCTGTACGCACTTTTTGAACCGTATGGCTACCTGTTCTCTCCGTTTTCTTTCTTGGAAAACCTTATTCCTGATAGCCCTCACTTCCGCTAGACGTGGGTAAGTGAATTGCAGGGCCCTCGTAGTCTGATCCCCCTTACACCTCGGTTCTACAAAAATAGGGTAGTCCTACGGGACTCACCCTAAATTTCTTTCCAATAGGTGGTCTCCCCTTTTCACATCAAATCAGGAGGGTGGTTAATTCAGACCTTCTTTCCAGGTCCACCACTCCAGCCGAGCTGAAATGGTCCTGCATACCCTGGACTGTTCGAAGGGCGTTGAACTTCTACCTTGACCGTTACGTGGGCAGCACCAGCCAAAAGCTGCTCAGCTCTTTGTGTTCCTTTTGACCCCAAGAAATTGGGGCTCCCTGTCTCAAAGCGTACTCTGTCCATCTGGTCTGCTGACTGTATTCCTTGGGCTTATGGGGCAGCCGGACTCTCGTTAGAAAGTCGAAGTCAACGAGCTCCTTGTGTTCGGTGGCGAAGGCTGTAAGTCAGGGCCGTACCTCCGCTCGGTTCCGCTGGCAGACATATGCCGGTCGCCGATACTGTGGTCTTCGAGCCAGACTTTTGCGGTCCATTACG